>VWYI01013809.1:66712-77292 GCA_013399455.1 Anthoscopus minutus | reverse complement strand
CCCGCGCCCGCCGGGGCCGTGCGGGCTGCGAGCGGCTGCCGGGCTGCGCGTCCCGCCCCGGGCATCCGCGCTGCCTCGGAAAAGTTCCCCTTTCCCCTCAGAAATGCCACACTTTCTAAATTTTAAAAATTTTTAAATAGAAATGCGTAAAACCCTCTCCTTTTAGTTTCGCTTCCCTTTCCTCGCCTTCTTCATATATACATATATGCATATATACTGATATACTTATATAATTTTTTTAAAAAATTTTTTAAATCTTGACGCAAATGAAGCCGCCGCCGCCGTGTTTGCCTTACCTTGTAGCGCATTGTCGTGCTTTCGGCTTTCAGCTTTACAGGGCAAGAGCTCTGCTGTTAGCTCGCTGGGGTTGGACAGCCCTGCATGCACTTGCAGCTCTACAACATCACAAGGAGGACGTCGGAAAGTCGCTTGCAGGAAGAAGTCTTGTTTCAGAGCTGATCTTCCACTGAGAAACAAAACCAAACCAACCAACCAACCAAAGAAAAAAAAGTTTCATCACTTTCCCAAGGTTTCCTCACCTTCTGAAGGATACAGCTGAAGCCTGCCTCGTGGTGACTTGTAGTTTTATTTCTAAGGAACAATGGGATTGTGTTTCAAGGAAATTTCCCCACTCCACGTTAGGAGGAACCAGTGGTTGGGTTGTTTCTTTTTTTATTTGAAACAGTTTCAGAGAACAACCTCTTGGGGGTTTTAAGAGTTAAGGATATATCAGGCTCGGGGTTACAGCAGGCAGAATATTCTCCCAAGGGCAGAGGATCGAATCCAGTGACAGGGAGGCTCCTTCTGCTGCACCATGAAGCATGACCAGCTTCAGAAACAGAGCCCAGCCACAGAGTTCTGATCAGAATAAATTGTTCTCAGCAACTTTCATTTACTTCCTACCTAATTTCCACTGATTGAATGTGTTACGATTCATTCAACCTTTTCTATTTCCTTTTACAGCCTCAGAAGTTAGCCAGGGCCTTCCTACCCTCTCAACAGACAGCAGAAGTGCACTTGTATTAATTATGTATTGCTGAAAGCATCCTCCATTCCCAAACGATTAAAAACAGACCTAGCACTGCTCGTACAAGCAAAGCTTTGCCTGTAAGAGACTCTTCTGCTTAAATTCCTATCCTTCTGAAAGTACACATCGGTGTGCCTCATGTGCCTTCCACGCCCCAGCTGCCTTGGCAGAGGGAGGAGCAGGGCCCAGCAGAGCATTGTTGGCCCGTTGGGATCAGGGTGTGTTGCTCTGACTTTTGCCCTGCTATGCGGCAACCTGGAAGAGAGGCATTTGAATCCGGGATCCCTCTAGCTTCAATTTATTATGTGGAAGGTTCAGTTTGGGCCACCAAAGGTGGTGTCTGTTCTCAACCTTTGATTGCATTTATACCATGACCTTTAAAGTGTGTCTGCTCACAGGTTCTTTCCACTTACCCCTTAAAAATGCAATGTGAGTTCAGGAAGAGCGCACAGTCTCTCCCCCTTTAGAGTTTAGTGGAAAAAACACCACAGAACCAAACAAGAATTAAAAAAATAAAAGCTGTGTGTGCCCTGAAGTTGACTCCCTCAAAGAAACAAAAATAAAACTTGGCCTTTGAATCAGCATTTTATTTAAACCAACTTGGACCACAACACTTCAAATAAAATAAAGTATTTCTACACCTCCTGAAAAGCATTGTCACCTTTATCTTCCTCAGCCCTCTCTACTCCTCAGCATACCCATGCTAGGTCTTTTTGACTTTAAATCATACTACATTTTTCCAAATCTACCAATTTTTCATCAATAGACAGAAACCAAGATTTGAGGTTTTCTGGAGTGCCTTCTGCACCGCCTCCTTATCTCTAGGTCCAACCACAGTCACCTTCACTCTGACAGCCTGTGGACTCACTGGTAGCTGCAGCAGTGCATCTGGGACAGGGGTCAAAAGAAAGTCCAGCCTCTTATACTTATACACGAGGCTTATACTTTCTGCCTCATGTCCCACTCATCCCCATAAGGCTCAGTAGCCAGAGCTAAGCCTCCCAGCCACACATGTACAGTTGCAGAGCCGCAACAGCTTGTCTGTGCAGGGTTAGAGGAACTGTAGCTGGCCTGGCCTGGTGGAGTGCAGAGAATTTTTGGGTCATCAGGCCTGCACTCACACCTCTCCTGATGTCTGTCCCTGCCTGTACTGATTCCTGACTGGCAACCTCAGTGAGCATCAGAATGCCTCACTTAGTGCCCAGGCAGCAACCAGATGATCAAGAGAACTGTGTTTCACTTAGTGCCCAGGCAGCAGCCAGATGATCAAGGGAACTGTGTTTGTCTCTGCTCAGTGTCTGTACCACATTTGATCCCTGCTTCCTCACCATGATCCATTTTCCCTGCTGAATTCTGCATGTGACTAGTGAGAGCAAGAGGGAGCAGGTGGTGCAGGGCTGGGAGCAATGGCACCAGACAGAGCCAAGGCCACCGGTGTGGTCCTGCCATGCATCAGATCACCTCCAAGAAGCTGGAGAGCCACAGTGTGGAGGATGCTCTGCTAAGATGTTTTGTGCAGAGTCCCTGAAAGCTGCTTGCTCTCACATTTCAGCCTGGAGGCATTAACTTATTTTTTCCTGCAGTGTCCCCTTGTCCCACGATGGAGGCATGTGGCTGCTGACAGTCTGAGCCCACACACTGCTTTGGTCCCCCTCTCGCACCATCTTAGTTTTCTACTCAGAGCTACAGAGGGAAACCTGCAGTAAAACAGCAACCATGCAAAGCAGAACTCATCCATTAAATATGACAAGGACATGGTGCTATTTTCCAGCACAGACCTTTAAAATAGGTGGGGCAGACATTAGTCATGGTACTCAGTGTGGGTTTCTGCCCAGTTCCCCAGGGCATCCCCGCAGCACCTCCTGCAGCCCCCCTGAAGCAGGAGGTGTGGGGAAGATGGGCTGCAGAGGCCGAGGCAGGTGCTGAGGAGGTGGCAGGAGGTGCCTGCCACTCTACCCTTGTCACCTCCTGCTTTGAGCCAAGACAGACTGAGCCAAGAGGCTGCTGGTGCCTGCTGGCCCAGCTCCAGGCTGTCCTTGAATGTTCTGCCCACTGAAGGACAGCCGTGCCTGCTTTGCCAAGGCAGCTGTCATCTCTGCAGCCCTCCTTCCTGCCTCCTGCATGGTTTCTACCAGAGACTGGCTGTCCTCTCCCCTTCAGGGCACAGCCATAGTTCTGGGTGATTTGCCATCACCACAGGTGGTTGAACACAGGAAAAAGCCTAGAAAAACATGGAGCATTTCTGTTGTGTGCATTGTTTTCTGCTGTGGGCAGAAAATTGGGCCTTCCACCTCTCCTGTGTCAGGGACAATATCCTCGGATCTCCACTCATTTCAGTGCAAGATATGGATGGAGAAGGGCATCCTGGGAGAAGACTCTCTGAGCACAGAGGACAGTCATCCAAATCTGTCATGTGGAGGACAAGCCCACTGGGAAGATAACACCTGCCTCCTGGCAGCTGTGATTTCCTTCTCCTGAGAGGAGAGGGCACGGTGGGGATCTCCCAAGGGACACATCCTCTGACCTGAGCCACTCAGCACCATGAAAGCACCTCCTCACCCAAGCTGTCATCTAAAGCTCAGTGCATGTTCAGTGCTCCTAGGCTGCACTGAGCATGCACTGAGCATGGGGAGCAGGGAAGGGCAAGAAGGGAACTGCTGCAAAGCAGAAGGGTAGGTGCCAGAGGTGTAATGCCATGGGTGTTTGCCACAAGAGCCAGGGAGCCCCAGTTACTGTGCTGGGATTTCTGCCACACGTGAGGTGAAAACGTGTGGTGAACAGTCAGCCAGGATTCGTAGTGTCTCAGCACTTCTCCTCATGAAACCACAAGCCCTTTGATCCTGGTGACCCACACCTGGTGTAACACACTGTAAAAAGCCAGCATAAGAGCCAACAGGTTCATCCATCCAGGAATAGCATTGTCTCTTCCATGGGAGCAAACCGGAGGAAGCTGCTGTTCACAGCTCTGGCTAACTTTTCTTTCTGCCCAGGGAGGCTATGAGAGAAATGCTGGCCCAGCACTGGTTGGACACCTGCTTCTTCTTCTAGGACTCCTTGTTGCCAATAGCATCTCTGATTTACATTGGCAGCCCTGTTTGAAGTAATAACTTCAAAGGGACTTCCTATTGCTCCAGGTTGGTATGTCTGCCTATTCAGCTCCCACACCGTAACTTTCTGCTTGCGGTTTCTCTCTGGCAATGTCTCCTGCTTTGCTGTCTCCTGCCACCAGCCTAGTTTAGCATTTGATCTCTTCCCTCGCCCCAGGCAAAGCCACAAGGGACATTGTGCAGTTTGTGGTTCATAGCATTTCTTCTTCCACCACCCAGCTGCCTGCCACGTTTGCTCTCTGTCAACTCCTTCTATGTCCTGAATGGGAGTCAGTGCTGAAGTTCTTGTTCTTGCTGTAGCTATATACAGACAAGTCCACAATCACTCATTTTAGGGACTGAATATGCCCTCAGCTTTTTCCTTTTCCCCTCAGCAGCTCCCCCTAGGACTCAGGGTCTGTTAACATCTGCTGAGACACACCTTTCCATGAACATCTCACCTGTGTAAATCCAGACCTCAGACAAGCAGGTAAATTATAAGGAAGTCATAGGGATAATGCTGCCTATAAAAACAAATATTTCCATGATTTCTCAACCATACAACCACTGATTGGAAAAATGTGCAGTGTTGGTTGCAGTATTCCTCCCATGCCGCATGTCCAAGAACTGAATTCAATGTATTGAGTTACCATCAAAACATTAGGACTTTTCAATATCAGATCTCCAAAAATGTTTGCAGAGCTAAGAAGTTACCTTTATTAGAAAGAATGTGGGAATATTGCTACTCTCTGAGTAACACTTTGAGTGGGAATATCAATCCTAATTGCACTTGTTTGTGTGGTATAGCTTATGCTATATAGCTAGCTCAGTAAATGATGTAAGCTTAAACCTGCATGAGATGGTTCTGCAAAAATAGAATAGTGATTTTTTTTCCAGTTTAGCTGTGTAACTTTGGGGGTTTTTTAAATCTTCTAAATAAAACAGCTAGAAAATACAAACAAGGAGGCCAGACAAGATGCAGTCTTGTTTCAAAGTTTGTGCAGGAAAACTTGCTCAAGAATGGACAAATCATCATGGACCAAAGCCAATGTAGTCTACCTTAGCAAGATGTTATATATTTAGCCCTGTCATCTGTTACTCTTAAGCAGGAAAAGTTTGTCTGTAGACTTGCTATCCTCAACAAAAGATGAGGAATAAAATCAGCATCTTCACTATTGGAAAGAATCATGCATTGTTGAGAGGTAACTTACTTCTCTCTCTTTATGGTTAATACAAATACCTTACAGACAATAGTAGCAATTTCCTAAATAAGACCATGTCAATTGTTTTTGTTGTGCACAAACAAAAATATTCATGGCTTTTAGTATCTAGCCCACTATGTAGCATGCCAGGCTGAATTGCCCAGAGATACTTTGTTTTGAAAAGAGTGCAGAAATCCTGCAGGTTTAATTGCCAATAAATCAGCATGACCTACACTCCCTGACACTTTTTTTTCACAATGATCTTTTCAAGCAGAAAATGAAGAGACTGATTTTTACAGTGTGTGCATACTGCCTTTAGAGAGATAAGAGCAGTGACACACAGGCAGGTTCCTCCATTAAAAGCTATCCTAGATAATGAAGGACTCAATCAATGGTGTATTCTGTTTGCTTTCTGCTTATTTTCACCTTGTGTTACGGCACTCTCTTTTTGTTGTGATTAGGAGAGTAGTTGCTTGTTTAACAATTGGCTTTCAACTTGTATTCAGCAGTACTTGAAATGAATTTACCTGTGGTTTATTTTTATGCTGATGCTTAAAATTTTAAAACAAATGGCAGTAGTTCAAATTCTGTTTTGAGGTTACATATCTGACTAAGGACTTGGTAGTTTGAAGAGAGTTTGAGTACTTTTAAAAGAAACTATTTTGATTTCAGTGCAAAATACTCACTATGGCGCCTCTTAGTAACAAAGTTTTATGGTTTTACATTATTATTCAAGAGAAAAGGTATGACTTAAAGCCCAATGAAAAACCTGAAAGCTACCCCACAACCTTTCTGCATGTTATAAGCTTTACTTCTCATACCAGCTTTTGCTTAGCCTATCTTTAATACAAATATCTTCAAGCATTTACAAGTGCTTAGCTTCAAAGCACCAACTGAAGCAGCTGGTTATTATAATCTCCTCTAATACAGACAAGTTCATATGGGGGGGGGGACTGGGAGGGGAACAACATCTCATCATTCTACAGTGGTGGGCTGGGGTTCAGCATCTCTGAAATAATCCCCAGAGAGATTTGCTTCCATCCTGCCCATCAGGATGTGTTTTGGCCGAATTAGGAAGAGCACAGAAGATCTGTGTTTCTGGACTCACGTTACAGGTGATGCCATGCTCATGTTCAGCAAGAGGAATGCAGAAGCTTTCCAAGTCTGGGAGGACAGGTTTGGGACATGCTGTCTGAATGTCCCCTTTGCACATGGCACTGACAAACCAAGGGCACGTGGCATGACACAAAGCAAGGCAATGATCAGCCTACCAGCTCCTTGTCTATTCCTGGTACTTTGTGCAATGGTTTCAGCTCAACAGAGCTAATTTATTCTCAGTAGCTGTTGCAGTGCTGTGTTTTGGATCTGGAGTAAGAATGGTGTTGATAGCACACTGATATTTTGGGTTTTGCTAAATGATGTTTATCCTAAGTCAAGGACTTTTTCCTTGTCTCACATTCTGCCAGTGAGAAGGTACCCAAAAAACCTGAGGGGGAGCACAGCTGGGACAGGTGACCTGAACTGACCAAAGGTATATTTCATACTATAGAACATTATGCCCAGTATATAAACTGGGGAGAGTTACCTGGAAGAGGGGACGATCTGGGTTCAGGAAGGGAGGGTTTGGCATCTGCAGGTGGGGAGCAATTGTGTTGCACATCACTTGCTTTTTCCCTTTTAATTATCATTATTATTTGCCATAATTACTGGAATTTACTTTATTTTCCATTATTAAACTGTTCCTATCTCTCTATTAAACTGTTCTCCATCTCTCTAACCTATGAGGTTTACTTTGATTCTCCTCCCCATTACACAAGGATGAGGAGAAGGAAGAGAAGGGGATTGAGAGAGCAGCTGTGTGAGAGTGGCTTACCAGCTGGGCTTAATCCACAACCAAGCTTTTATGTCAAGAGATTGCTATAGGGTTATGGCATTACTGCTATCAAAATGTTGACTCAAGCAGTACAAGCTACCAGTTCCAGTGGCTTTATGATATATGATACGATATATGATATGATATGATATGATATGATATGATATGATATACGATACGATACAATATGATATGATATAAGCTCTTAGGGAGAGTAGTGTGGAGTTCTGATCCTTCCTGTCTCTGGCCAACATGGTTTCAGACTCCAGGTACATTGAAAATTGTAGGTTTCCAGCCTGCTTTAGCAGGGAGTTTTTGTCTAAATCTCCTTCCATTCCTGAAGTTGCTTGATAATCTCTCCATAAATGAGAAACTCAGGAAATGTAGTCCTTGTGTGAGGCAAATAGCAATGGCTGGTTTGGTACTCACAAATTCCCAATGAATTTTTCAAGCGAGCTAGGAAATTCACTCTCACATGGATGATATTCCATCATGAAGTTCAAAGTCACAGCCTGTTCCAGTCAATGATTTCAGACAGGCTCCCTGTCTGGAAATGTCACAAAGATAATGGTCAAGGACCTTGTTGCTGCACAGTCTCTGACAGTCAAAACCACATTTTCATTAAACATTCTGTTTTGGGGGATGGACACTGCAACCCTGATTCCCACATGCTGGGGCCTGGTATGGCTCCTGCTGGCTATTTCTGAGGGGCTGACTTGGAGAAATGGAATGAAGGCATACCAAGTAGATAAAGAGATTGACCTGTGACATTGCCATCACTCAGAGTATAAAAGGCATGGGAGAAAAGGATGATTGAAATGGCTTCTTTATTCTGTAGACAAAAAATACTATTTCATTCTCTCATTGCCTGGGCAGGATGTGCTGGGCAGAAGGATCAACTGTGTTCAAACTTCTGGCTATGGAATAAAATTTGTCCTCTTCAGTGCACTGATGGTTGGTGTAATCTCATGAGTCAGAGCAGGAGATGGATGAGGTGTTGGAAAACAATCTGGATTCAGATGTCCTGTTGCTTATGGTCTTATTTGGAGGGAAGAAAGCCTATTCAACAGCAGCTAGTGCATTTCTTTGTGGCATTCAGGAAGGTGCCTTCCAGCTGATTAAGGGCAGCATAATGATCATGCAGAATTTTGTTTGCTTGATACATTCATGTACTCAGTGGAGCCAGCAAACCGTAAGCCACTAATGGTGCAGGATGGGTGCAGGAAGCCTTTCCTCTGCAAGCCAATCCATTTAGGCACATTCACAATACCCATCACTCACAGATTATCAAGGTTTTAATCCACTTCACCATCCAAGTGCCAACAGCTGGCTTGCCAACATTAAGCCTGTGGATCATGGATCTGCCAGGTATCTGAGGCAGTTGTGCCAATAATGACTGGGGGTGTACCTCTACACAGGCTGACACATCCTGCTGGGGAGCGACCCTTGAGATGCTCCAGCCCTTCAGCTGGGTGGCTTTGGCAGCTGCCACAGCCCAAGCAGGGCTGGCAGGTCCCTCTCAGCACAGGAACGTGCAGCACAGCACCTCTCAGACTCATGTCACCATGGCATCCAGCTGCAGGAGGATGATGGAAGCTCCCCAGGGATGTTTCCATTTGTGAATGGGAATTTACAAGCTGATAAAAAGCAGATAAAATAGATGGGCTGTACATCTAGAAAATGTCCTTATCCCCATCTGAGGCTGGTTTTAGTCAGGAACCAAAGAGTCATCCTGCCTCTTTTTCCCCAGGTTATTATTGTTGGCTTTCTTTTGGGACAAACAAAATTCTGGTGTCCATTTAAAGATAGTCCTTAAACCCTTTGTTTTGTTCACCGAGCACAAGTCTGTGTTGAATATGCAGTGGAGAAAATCCACAAAAATGCTGTCTGAGATTCATTTATGAGCCTGTCATTGCCCTAAGGGTGCTGCTTTGACCAGAGGTGCTTGATGGCAGAATGAGACCACAGAGTTCATTAAAATGTCAGGAATTAGCAGCGTATATTCCCCATATTCTGTTACTTACTTTTCATTCGTGCTTTTCAAAAATGAAGTGTTTTGCTATCGTATGAATCTGTCAGGGGAAAAAAAGAAGAGGCTTGAATCAGAGATCAAAGGCAAAAAAAAATAGAGCTGAGATGCAAATGCATCTGATAACTCGGATATACCTGATGAGGGGCTCCCAAGCCCAAATCCAAGGTGAGAGAGGGAACAGGTTGGCACAGACACAAGAGACACAGACTGTCCTCGAGGGCATAATCTGTAAGTAGAGCCAGTTTTTAGAGGCCACTGGGGAGGAAGGCCCAACACCACATCCCAGTGAGATCAGTCTCTAAGCTATGCAGCCCCTCACCAGAAGGCATTTGTCTACATCTTATTGCCAATGTCTTCAGAAAAAAATAGTTTCATGACAAATTCTGCTCCTACATCCCTGGGCAAAAGTTGTGGTTTCCTGACCAGGACTTCCTCTTCTTTTTCCAGTGCAAGATTAGGTTTTGGCTAATTAAGCTGAATTTTGGAGAGTTGGTGGTGGGGTGGTTCTGCACTCTGACTTTGACAGGCTATAACAGCCTTGATGTTCTGATCTTTCTTTCACCTGTAAAAACCCAAATAATTCAGAACTGTCTAAAACTTAAAGCTATCCAGGAGACAAAAGTTTTCTCTATCTTCTGCCAGTCCCAAGGCTTGAGATGATCCAAGGTGGAATTAATATTCCTTTGATCTCGCTGCTGCCATATATCAGATTTCCCTAAAATGACTGTAATCAAAACACTTATCACTGAACATTACACTTAACAAGCAATTTCTGTATTTGCATGTAGCATTGGTTACCGCTCAGCAGCAGTTTACAGCTCTGTAATTATCGCAAGGAATTTTCCCCATATGTCCCTGAAAATATCCATGCTGGTATTCCTGAACTGGACTGTGTAACTTATTCAGGGTTACCCTGATAAAAGGCTTTCAGAAACACTATGAGTTACTGGTTGAATTCTACCTCTACAGTTTCTTTGTCTTTTGAAGCTGAGATTATTGTATATGTGTGTGTGTGTATATATGAATTTTCTTTATGTGTGAATATATGTGTATTTTGTATGCACATAATTTAACTGTATAATAATTGAACTGTAGGATTATACTAAATATTCAGTATTGTCCTGGTTTTTGAGACAGTTATCTGTCAGGGAAGGCAGAAAAAAAAAATGTAAGCCTCCACTCTTTCCCTTCGAATTATTATATCTCGAAAACACGGAGTTCTCAGGCAGAGATATGGGAATAGGAATAACAGTTCTTTACTAATATATATATATATTAAGGTAAACTAAAAACAATAACTACAGTATTAACAACAGAACAGAACAGGGACCCTGTCTCGGCCGAGACGGGAAAAAAGTGG
>VWYI01013809.1:38437-66680 GCA_013399455.1 Anthoscopus minutus | reverse complement strand
GCAGGACAGGGGAGCGGAGGCCACAAACGGAGAGGAAGAAGAAGAAGCAGAAGCAGAAGCAGAAGAAACAGCCGCTCCGTCTGGATGATGGCAAAAAACTTCCTTTCTCAGCAGAAACAGCTCCGAGAGTGTCTGTGCTGCCTTCTCAGAAGGACCCAGAAAACCCGCTCTCCTCTCTACTGCCCCCGGGGGCCCATCCGACTCTTTTGTCTTTTAAAGTACCGAAGATGTAGCAACCATCAAGGCTTTTTCTCTCAGCTAAATGGGAAAAATTCCACTGTCTAAGAAACGAGAAAAAAAAAAAAGGACATGTAACCCCCAACAAGTATAAATCCACTTTTTTATAGGTGTGCATGAAGTCCAGCAAAAGAATGGGCTATGTTTAGGTTTGAATATCTGGGGTTACAACAAGGTGAAGAAGAGTAGTGACAACTGGCTAGGCTCAAGCACGGTAATCCTCATTGGAGTAAATTTCCTGGGATATTCCTGGGCATCTTGCTTGGTTTAGGATGACAGAATCTGCCTCAGAGCAATTTCTTTCCTTTCTGGAGTCTGTGAGAACATCTCTAGTTGGGGGCCCAAAGTCAAAAGTACCTTCTACACATCTATTTCCTATATTTAATGGGGACTCCCTCTGCCAATGCAACAGGAGGGGCTTTCCCTGCCCCTTCCAAGGAGGCAGAAGTGACCAGAATTCAGGCTTCTCACCTTTTCTCCCAGTCAGCCTAGGCTTGTGGTCCCAGCATGGTTACTGGAGAACCCTCTAGAGGACTTTTTCCCCTGGGACTGGAGCAGTTGCTATAAAACCCATTGTAACTCATCTGCAGAGTAGCAGCTGTCAATGTGACCTCACTCTGGAGAGCACCTGCACTTCCTGGCAATCCTGCTGGCAAACCTGCAAGCTCTGTCTGTTCAGAGCATTGTTTCCTGCCTCATTTCTCTGTTTTATCTGTCTTCTGAAAGCCACTCCTGATTTACAGCAGCATAATTTGAACAGGGTAAATTAGATCAAAATCAGGCTCTGAGGTGTGCACCAGCTATTCACTTCCACAGACCATTACACTTTATCTTTAGAAATCTTTAGATTCAAATGATTTGGAGAGTTATTTAGAAATCACCAGACCTTGGTACTACAGCCCACTGAAGGGGTTGTGCTATGGGCAAGGAGAGGAGGACTTTCTTAGGCGGTGCCTGTTGAGCTTCCTGAACTCTAAGCACTTCTGATGTGCACATCTTTGCAACAGCTGGCAGAATTTACTGCCTGGACATGATTACAGCTGTCCAGTGGATTCATATATTCTGACATCTGCATGGGAATAGCCTCTGCCATAGCTGAGGATCCATCTATTTCTGTTTAATCTATACATAAAGATGTTGCATGAACAAAATTGCATTGTTTGCCTTTCTTGAGAGAGCCCAAGGTCTCCAGATGTTGGACGTGTCTTGGCAGAAAGCTGGGGGTGGAGGAATGCACACTCTCTCATCCTGAGAGAGTCAGTGGGGAAAACCTGATGAGAAACATGATGAGAAACAAAATAAAATGCAAATCATTGTTAACATTTCATGTTACGTTGTTTGACATCCATTCTGGCACTGACCCCTTTGCCTGAGAGAAAAACATCAGACAAACTCAGGAGATTGAGAGAAAAACAAGTTTTTTACATTTTCACAATGAACAAAATCTGCATTTGATTTTCTCTAAACTGGTGTCTTGCTCAAATCAGTTTTGACTTGGACATATGGAAGAACATCATCAAAAGGACCAAATTAATTATTCCACTGGTATGTCTGAGGTGGTATGAAACCATGCTGTTGTTTTTCCTCTTTACTGCAGCTTGGATTTTGGAGCTTCAATTGATCAGAATGAAGCATAGAAACTGCTACTCCTTACTTGAGGGTTCATTTGATTATTGTAGGAACTCATGAAAGGTAAGTTAGACAAACCAAGTTTATATTGTAGAACTTCTAACCTAGAGAAACATTGCATGAATACAATTAAAATAAACTTAGGGCTAGGCTTTCATGTAGGACTTTAGACACAGATCTATAACTATGCCCACCAACCAAGAAGCAATTTTTCTCTGTTAACTTTGGAAGATCACAGCTAAATAATTAAGATGATGAATATATTTAGTGTTTAAGAAAAAAAGTCAGTCAAATAACGTTAAAACTTATTTTTGCTGTTATTCACTGTTCCTATGCCCACAGGTTTGGGACACCAGTAGGGCAATCCATCCAAATCGATCACCAAAAATGCACTTTACATTGCCAGGGATCCACACAAAAAGGCAGTAGTGTTGCCCCAAACCCTCCCGTTCTGAAGACTAAATCATTAATTATGGAAATGTAATAATTTGTCCCCTGCAGAGGCAGGACTTCAACAAGAGGTAATCTCTGTGAACCATCACTCAGAGGCTGTGTTCTGTTCCTGAAAAACACCAATGAGGTGACAAGGTGGCCACAGTCACTCCAAACAAGGACCCTTCTGGCCTATCATTCTGTGCCCAGCCATGGCCAGAGGTGGACAGAGAGGTGAGGGCAGGAGCAGCACAAGTGTAACATTATCCTTCTGTCCCTAACATTCCCCCAAGCCCTCCTTATGTTCAGCTCTAGGGCTTCCAGAGCCTGCTGCACTTTGTCATTCAGTAATCAAAGGGCCTCTCCTCCAGGCACTTTGCCATCTTCCCTCTGAACTCATGAAACACCACCCAAACACCACCCTTTGAAAAAGAACTCCTAAGGTCCTAAGCTCCACCACTGCTTCCATGGAGCACCACCTCCTTTTGTCCTTACCCTGGTTTACTGTTTACCTCCCTATAATTCGGTAGCAGGAGAGGTCACCCCGCTCCCTGTACAATATTTCAATATCTCTCTTCGTAAAGCCCATCTCTGTGTGACAAAGGCTGGCCAGTTCCCCACGCTTGCTGGGGAAAACAAAATACTCTGGCCCAGAACAAACTTTTGCCCTTTAACAGAGAGGAGCTAGGATGGATGGATGGATTGCCCAAGAGCTGGAGCAGCTTGGTGGCGGGTGAGGTGACTTAGCACTGGGTCCATGACCAGATAGGGACATCCAGCAGGCACATGAGGAGCAGCCAAGTGTGGAATGGGGTGCATGGGGATCCCACGAGCCAGGCAACGGGTGCACTCAGGGCCCTGGCAGCCAACAGCCAAGGCCAGACACACTGCTTTAGAGGCTTTTGGCTTGTTTTCCACCTTCAAGAGGAAAGAGGCTGTGACAGGAAAGTAGGAATTAATCTCCTGGCTCAATCTCAAAGTCCAGCCTGTTCAGCAATTCTGATGCAGACTAGTTTTGGATGCTTCCCAGGGTATAGAAAAACCTGTGTTTTTCATCCCAACACCAGGAGTTAAACACTGGCTTCCAGGAGGCCATTCAAGAGCTTTTTCCACTTTATTCTCATTTGGTTTAGCAACAACAATGGTAATGCTGGGTATTCCTGATTGCACCCGCTCCCCTTTGAGAACAGGAGGCAATAGGGAAGCGGAACTGGAAACAATTCCTGTGGCTAAAATCTGTAGAACAGAGGTGAACTGTTGGCTGAGCCAACATGGGCTCATACAGATATCTGAGAATGTTCTGTCCAGGAAAACTCTTCATCTGGGAAACAGGAAGACCCCCAAAAGGCATTAGCAAATGTTTTTTAACTTCCTGATCACATAGCTGTGTTTACACCACCCGCATTATTTATTGGCCATGTGCTTGACAAGCACTTACCATGAGGAATACTAATTCAAGGTGGCAGTAAATTTCAGGAAGACATGCAATTTTCAGTCAACATTTTTTCAATTAATACTATTTCCAGCTTTACCTAAACTTGGGGACCTGCTTATATGGAGATTTGTGTGGTAAATAATTTGTGTTCTCCATACATTTGTTTTAAATATATGAAATAAATACTTCTGTTTAATTTTCTACTAAATCCAAATGATATTTTAATAAGCTGAAGCATGGTATCACACCTTTATATGCTTGCTGGTTTTCTGATTTCTGTGTCAGAATCTCTTTATATGAGGTCTGAAGGAAATAATATCACTTGCTTCGACCCTGCAGGCAGTTGCCAAAGGAATGTGGTGCCTTGGGCTTTTGGGTTTTCTTTTCTGCAATGGTGTGTGGCTTTTGTTCAGGGTGCTGAGATCCTTTCACAGGGTGAAGAAGACACAACAATCCTACTCCGATTGGGACTCAAGGACAGTTTTTCCAAACTTCAGGCTCGAAGTAAAGCAGTGTGGAAGGAAGAGGGCAGGCAAATGAAGCTCTTGTATGCAAATGGACCCAAACATATAAAAAGAGTGTGATCTTGGGACTGGCCCCCCTTCCTTTTGCCTCCATCTTTGGAGCCATCCAGACAGAGCCTGATTTGTAACACTGGTGCTGTCTGGGGGTGACCTCTCAATAAATATCCTTTATTCCCCTAACTCCATCTAGCCTCTGTTCCAGCTCTTCCAGGCATCAAATGTATAGTGAGCATGATGCCAATTAGGTATTAAAATGGCTTCTCCTGTTCTGCCAGGAACACTTTTATATCCATACCAAACATTTCTGACTCTCAAGTTAGTTGTAGCTGCACTCATTGTTTTTCACAGCTTCCCAAAAGTGAACGACACAGCCAGCTGGGGCTGGCTCCAGTTTGGGGGAGCAGGAGATTAATTTGTCAGTCAAACAGCCAGAGTTATGGAGATTTTGGAAGCATGGATCAAATCCCTGTCCACAGCACATCATCACCTCAAACTGAGATCAACACATGGAATAGATTGATGAGGGCACAGCAAAATCAATCCCTTGTATGCCATAAAAACCTATCGGCACGTGTGAGGACACGTGTGATGTGATATTTACAAAATTGCATTTACGCATGACAGTAGATTCCTCTGTTTATGTAATCATTGTATTGGCATTCACTACAACCTTCTTGCAGGAACATATTTTGAATTTTCAAAGCATGGCTAAGCTGGCAGGTGCTGTGTGAGTCAACATCGAACTGCAAAATTGCATGTGAGTGATGTCCTATCATACGTGAGTATCGGTGCTATACAAGGACACGAAATAAACCTTCACAAGGTTTAAGTTAAGCATACTTTAATTTAAATTAATTATGGCAATGATCTCAAACTGGATGCAATCACAGCTGATGACTTTGTTTTAAAACGTGACAAAAGTTCAAAGCGCAGCCCTGAGTTTTAACTGCTGGAGATGTCTCTTTGCTTGCTTTTGCAATCAAATTTTCAGATTCTCAGGAAGTCCCTAAAGCTTTGTTGTTTGCTGCTGATTATGTACAAATATAAATTTATTTATTTATTACCCCTATAATAAGAAAAACAAAGTGTCTGCTAAGGAGAGGGTGGATGAGCTGTAAAGGATTGCACATACCCAGGCTTTTGCTGGCTGATGCAATGCAACCTTTCCATACAGAAGAACACCAGGTTGGTGCCTCACACTCTGCTAAACTTAGCCACCCAAGAAGAAACCCAGCAGCCACCAAGGTGGTTAATCACCAACGTTGTCTTTGGTGCTCCAGCTCTGTGCCCTCAGCTCTTCCCTTGGGCCTTCATCCTTTCTGAAAATACAGGAAACATATTCCTGGGAGCAAATGACAGTGCTCAGGCTGGCTGAGTGAGCCAGTCTGCAGATCACCTGGGGAAAAAAGGGAAATTTCTTCTGCTGATAGAACTGGTTCAGCTCCACTGAGCTCATTAGGAGGATTTGTGTTTGCATCAGCTGCACATCTGTCTCCCAGCTTACTTTGCTTACTCCTTCCATGGATGAAGGGGTCTGAAAAAGAGCCCCAGAATGTCACTCTAAGAGACTGTTTTGATGCAGGGACAGGCAGGGGACAGTCACTTGTGTGTGACAAACCAGGCGTAACATCAACACTATTGACATGCCCGGGGCCTGTTTTCAGCATCCCTGGGCCACCGCAGCCTCGCCAGCGCCACCGAGAGCATGGTGCCAGCAAGGGGCTGGCAGCTCAGAGAGAGAAACAAGGCTGACCTGCCGTGCCTTCTCCGAGCCTCTCTTCTGGGCATGTCACATGTACAAATCCCAGATGCTGAACTTGATGGCAAATGGGAGCTTTGCAGTTGGACTCTGCAGAAATGCAGTAAAGTCATCAGTGTAAATTAGCTTAATTTTATTTATCCACGAAAGATCAGGCTGCTGCAAGTCCCATGACTTTGCTACTTAGAGCTGCTTTCTGGTTACATTGGTGGGTACATCCTCTTTTAGGTTTCTTCTGAGTTTTCCCTGCTGTCTTTTCCCTTTTCCCATGTCTTGCACAGTGTTGTGCTGGCTGTCAGCATTTAGTGAGCTACAAAGAAGCAAAAGGGTAAAACTTTCTCATGAGAATTAATCCAAAACACAGCAGAAGGCTGTTTAGCAACTTTATGAAGAGCAAGGGAAGCCAGCAGGGCTCCTGAAACACCTCTATAGCAGTGTTTCATTAAATTTTATAACTGAAACAGGGCTTAATTGTTTCTTGAATGTGGAATAATGTTGCTGACTCAGGGCAGTGATATTTTCCTCTCAGTTATGTGACCATACATACACTCTACACAGCCACCTCCAGGCTGCTCAGGTGAAGGATTCCATTCATGGTCAAAGCCACACTTTGAAACCAAAAATGGAACCACAAGGACAGGAAAAATGGTCTCCCTCTGATGAAGCAACAGTGGCAAAATGAGCCACCAGAACACGCAGAACCAACAGTGGCAGTAGAGTCTTTTTCTGTATTAATCACATTGATTGGGGGATTTTTATCTTTCTAGGAAGAAGGTAAGTTTTACCATTACAGGTGCTGTCTCTGCTGTAGTCTTTGCTGACAAAATCCTACCAACACAAACACCTATACAGCAGCCTTCAGTCACTCCTGGGTCTGCATCTTAAGATGTGGATGCAAATATTCCATATGAATTAACTGAAAAAAACATAGACTTTCTGCTCACAGCAGTATTAAACAGCTCCCCACACATCCTCTTATTCATATTAATTTCTTCCCAGCTTTAAATCCGTTTTCTCAGCTGCTGAGGCAAACCTTATTCACACTTATGACAATACAGATTTAGAATCTGTATCAATCTGATAATGTTCAGACATACATCTTGAAAGCACAATTTGGGCTATGACCACAGAAGCAAGTACACTTATTTATCACCACTGTGGTTATTTGTAACGCTGTAGTTGCTTGAAGAAGACAAGATTCTTTTAAGTAAAGTATTTTGGCACTCACAAAGATGTATGTAGATGTAGATAGCACATTTTCAACAACTACAGCCATGTATTCTCAATAATGACTGTTACAGTGAAACTGCTTCTCATGTTATTACTGATGTGATAATTGGTTTGAATATTGCAAAGTGTACGATATGAGAAAGTGTGGTTGTTACATTTTGAAAAAGCTGTCCATTCTGTTTCTATAACACAGGGGAAGTAATAATTAAGGTAATTTGTGAAGATGGTATTACATTAGTGGTGCCACACAAATCAAACAAGACAAACAACTGGTTGAAAGTGTTCTCAATATCTACCACACATTTTGTGCAATTAAAGTGATACTTCTGTAGCTGCCAGCTAAAAAACCCTTAAGCACTTCCTGTAGTGGTACTCAGTAATATAACCAGAGGAAAGAGCTGGATGTGATGCCATGTGAGAATGGTGAGCAAGGAGAATTATAACAAATTTCTTTTTTTTTTAATAAACAGCCATTGGAGGAGACAGAATCAGAATAAAAGGAGCATAACACTTAATTTAGCCCTGAGATTTATAACAATCTTAATGGCAAGGTGAAGACTTTAAACAAAAGAGGCAACTTCACCCAGGCTGTACCTCCAGGGGTGCCATGAAGACACTGAGCTACTTCACTGAAGGAACAAAGCCTACTGCCTTCATTTTTCAAGAGTCACATCTTTGAGACTTTGAGCTGGAGGGATCTGTATTTTCAAGAGACAAGGCAAGACCTTCAGCTGGCACAAAAAAGGCAGAGTTACCAGCTTCCATCCATTCACCTTGGATGTTTCATGTCCACTCAGGCTCAGGCGACACACTGCTTCCTGTTTTGGTTTTGAGGCTGCTTTGATATAGGATTTTTCCTTCCAATAGTAATTTGCTCCCCTTAACACTGAAGCTGGAGCTCACAAGTTTCCCCAGCAGATGCTGGCTGCAGATTGTATTGCAGACCCCAGCCAGTGAGGGGTGGCAAGCATTCAGCACAGATGGCACTACCAGGCTGCTGCTGTTGTCTTTTTCTTTCCAAAAGCCTCAAATGACAAGGTGAGGACTAACCAACGGAGCTGGGTAGCTCTGTTGTAGTGGTGGGTTGGAAGAATGAGTCCCTTCAACCTGCAGTGGGGAGCAAGGCTGGGGCACATGCCACATCCTTGTCCTGCATCCAGATGAGTCTTTGGAGAGTTGTCCCAGGCCATGTGCAAACAACACAACTTCCTCATGAGAGGAAGCAGAGGGGCAGACACTGGTCTCTTCTCTCTGGTGACCAGTGACAAAACCTAATGGATTGGCATGAAGCTGTGCCAGGGGAGGTTTAGGTTGGATATCAGGAAAAGGTTCTTCACCCAGAGGGTGGCTGGGCACTGGAACAGGCTCCCCAGGGCGGTGGTCACAGCATTAAGCCTGACAGAGTTCAAGAAGCATTTAAACACTCTCAAGCACATGAAGTGACTCTTGGGGCTGTCCTGTGCAGGGCCAGAGTTGGACTCAATGGTCCTTGTGGGTCCCTTCCAACTCAGGACATTCCATAATTCTATGATGACACTGTCTACACAACCTGAATTCCCAGTGGCTGCAGGGATGGAGCTGACATGGGAACTCCACCTGGCCACCCCTCCCCTGCTGCAACCAGCATGGATAAAATGCACAGCAGCTAAGGGGAGGAAAGGGTTTAAGGTTTAGTAATCTGTGAGGCACCAAATGTCCTAGGAAGAGAAAGAGAGAATGCTTTAATTGTTGAAAAGTGATGGTAAAGGGTGCTTCAGGGTCTTTTCACCACCAATTTCCTAGAGAGTTAAGGCACAGACACAGGATTGTGATGCAGATGGACAATTCCTGCACTTTACAACACACATGGCACTAAAATTACTATTGCATTTTTCCCACTAAATGAGACAAAGTTTGTAAGAAGAGATTACATCTTTTACTAAAACAACTGCCCACACAGGAAGAAAATTATCCGCCCCTTTGGGTGCACATCCCCTTTCCTAGGCATGGAGAGGACTTTAGAACAAGACACTTGAAGCACCATACAGCTGCATTTGGCAACAGGTCATGGCCTGTCTGAGGTTTCTGCACAAGAGATTTGCCTGTCTTCCCCTTACCATTATTCCAGCTCACAATACCTGCACTCAAGTGCCTGATTTTTAATAACTCACCACTCCCAGAGGCAATCCAACTACATGCTCTCAATTACTGCTGCAAAGGCAAAGGGACCTCCATGGTTTTGGGGATTCAGGAAAAGACAACTCTGCTGCAGCTTCTCAATTAGCTGCCCTAAAAGGAGAAACAGGGTGTGCTAATAATATAACCAAACCTGAATGCCAGACCTGGGAATTTTCCGTGCAGATACCCTGGTTTGATCCTCAAGAGACAGCCCCTGGCCCACTGAGCACAGGCAGTACGTGTGGGGAAAGGACACCAGAGGCATCACCAGTGCTCTGTATTTCACTCACACAGAGAAATATTATTACGGATTGGTTTCTAAAATGTTTAAAAATGCACCATGCCTCAGTACTGAGACACCCAACTTTAAATGATATTCTACTTGTACCAATATTTCAGAAACTGAACACCTCGTGATATTGTGCATAAACTATTCACAACAATCAGACTGAAACCACATTGCTGATAGAAACCCTTTCTCCATTTCTTTGAACTTATAAGTGTATCAGTGAAAGAGGAGCATGGCTGGACATGCAGAGGATGATGTGGCCTCTGTGATCTTTCTTTGGTCACTGTTTATCTGTGTGGTGGTGGATGTTGATAAGCTGGTCAAAGACAACCTCAGCTGGGAGATTTTTATGGAAAATATTTGAACATCTGAATATTTTACCTGCCTCTCTGGCATTTATGCTGAACAAGGCAATTTGTGCACTGAGTCAATCCTGTGCTTTTAGCCAAGTACTCAGCACCAACAGGGTTTTTCATAGGTGAGGGGTTAGGGTCACATACTCAAAGCCTAAAAGTGGGCAAGGAGGAAATGTCCAGTCCAATAGAAGCTTTCTCCTAAATCCTGACTAATGGCAGTTTTTTCAAATCTAGTTTGCAGCTCATTTGATGTAATTGGTGATATTCTCATTGCTCCCATAAGCAATCTAACATCTGCTCAGCTCCTGCATGTACCAAGTCCTGTCATAGAGAATGCTGTGGCCCTTTGTGCAGAAGTCACTCCCTCCCTGCCTTCAGTGCTTCCCCACAAAGGGAGACAGGGAGTGCTTTTGGTCCAGGTCCTGTGAGCATGTAGGTATTTTGTGCTGCAGTCCCTGCAGCTCTCAACATCTTCCATCATTTCAGGGCTGTGGCAGGAGCAGACACTACAGGGTCACGCTGAGGGACATGAAGGAGCGAAGGAACTTGACCCGCCTCTTACATCTGCAATGCAAATGCTCCTTGCTTGATGTGTAATGGAAAGTGGAGCCTGTTTCTCTTGCTGTTGCTGTGACCAGCATGAGCAAAATATTAGATAGAGTGCAGAGCAAAATACAGAGGAAGGTGATATGGGATACAGATAATCACACCTCACATGTGATGAAAGCAGACTGTGCCAGCCACACTGCTGCAAGGACAGGGCTGCCAAGACATCTAGGAAAATGTTATCTGCTCCATGGCAATAAGCAGCATTTTGTCCCACTTTATTTTTAGCTCGGTTCCTCCTCTTCCTCCACACATATGAGCCCTCCAGCTCAAGGCAAAGGTCCAAGAACAATAGTGTTTCAAGCCAAGGACTAACCTCACAATCAGAAAACCAGAGCCCAGATATGACAGGCTGCCTTATTTACTAACACAGAGCACACAAACCCAAACCAAACCAAAATAACCTACTTCAACATTTTTGCTTCATAGAGCAAAGAAAGCGAGTCTCCCTTGCACTCAGCTCTGATGTGCTGCCATGAGGAATACCCTGAGAAGTCAGATGAGATTTATTTAGAACACTGCAACCCTTGTGTGTATGTTCTTGCCGTAAATTTGAACCTCAAATGGAAATGTGATTTGAATTTAAACACTTAAAGCTGTAGCCTTAACAGTAGGCACTTTTGTATATTCATGCTCCTGCCACTGTCCTCAGCCTCCCGTGGTCTTGAATGACATGTTGTTTTTAGACAATTGGCTTCTTGTCTGCAGAAGAGCAGTTTGGCCTTATCCCTTCCATTGTCTTTTATATCCTGCAAGGAAAAGGGGGGGGAGGAGACAGAAAGAGAGAGACAGATTTCAATCAAAAGCACTACATTGATAAGGGATTAATAAAAGCCTGCCTTGTGATCAGACGAAACCTAACAGCCAGCCTGGATGCTTATATTTGATAACAAAAATGATCACTCCTGAGTATCGCCTGTAGAGTCGAGTACCTGCATCACCTGGGGCAGCAGCAGCTCCCAGCAGTGCCTGTTGCTCCTGGGTTTGTGCTCTGGCAGACCCTGCTATGGCCAACTCATCTTAAGGACAAGAATTTGTCGAGCTAATTGAGTCATGTAAGGATGGTGTTTAGCAGCCACAGTTAATGCTGAAGACACAAACAGCTCATTCCTAAAGGCACACAGCAGAACTGGTGATGAAGAACACAGGTAAAAGCAGGTAGTCTGCTGAGCATGGTGACCTAGTGCTGTGTTTTAACTATTCCAGCAGGATTTTAGGGCTCAGTGTTTCCAGGGCCAGACGTCCCATAACTGTGGAGGATGCAAGAGGCACCAGACAAAGAAGAGAGAAGCAAATGTGGGGCAGACAGACACTGCAAAGGGAACATGGTAGTTTGGGTGCAGGCTTGGGGATGTGTGAACTCGGGCACAGGCACATGTTGCATGTTGCTGTTTCTTGGGGGACCCAAACCAATCCCCACTGAAGAAGGCAGCAGAAGCACCATCAATGTGTGAGCAAGGTGCTTTCACTATGAGAGTGATGCTCAGAGATTTCAAAGAGAATAAACTGTTGTGGATGCTCATACTACCCATTGAGGGGATCCACCCACGTCTCTAGGGATGTGTGATTCACTCTGTGAACTAACTCCATTGCAATCCCATTCCCACTGCTGCAGACAGCTGGTACTGCATCCAAACCAGCCAGTTATCCTTTATACTACTCTTCACAGAGACAATTCAGGGTTTGAGTTGCTGTCACCATGTTTCACTTCCTTTCATTCATATTTTTACAGCCACGTGTACATTTGACCTGGGCCAGTCCCAGGGAGCCACTGAAGGGAAGGAATACCTGTTAGGCGACTGGGACCTGTTTGCCAACTTTGATTTCCCTCTATGCTCAGGGGAAGGGGAAAAAGGGCACATCCCTGTGTCACTACTTTGTTGCCACAGTGGAACACACAGAGACGCTGTGTAGATATCATAGGTAAACATGGGGTCATTACACTGAGAAATAAACCAGATAACAGGAATAACAACTACTTAATGCTTTTTGTTGGCTCTTCCTCAGCCTCTCACATGGTTTGCTGAGAGGAATACCTGCCCTTGCCAACACTGTCCCTGTCAGGACACTTGCTGGTGACAAGGCTGTCTGTCATCACTTCCCTCAGACAGAGATAGTTCAGACCCAAAGTATTCTCTGAAGTTGAAATTGAGTCTCTTCCAGGCACCTACCTATGGCAGGTTTTAAAACCTGCACACAAAAAAGCAGCACCCACTGCATATGCACTGGAATGCTCCTACATATATAAGGCATTGCCTATCTCATGTGCACTCCCAGCATGCCAGGTTCACCACACACAAAATGAAGAGGCACTTTTGCTTTGGAAGCCAAGATTTCCAGGAATCTGTCTGGTTACCAGGAAATATTGGAGGATGTAAGATTATTGGTAGAAGTGATAACCCAAAGCGTCTGAGCTGCCTGAAAGAGGCCTGACATCACGAACTGTATGTCAGGTGCAAACAACACACAAACCAGATCACACAACTGGGAAATCAGTGCAGGTTCAGAAGCATTAGAAGGAGCACAAACACCCTAAATATAAGTCTGTGTTGGCCCTGGTAATTCACAGTGTCTAGGGATGCTGAGCAAAGAGATTTTTTTCTCTCACTCAGTTTAGTTATCCCAGCAACATGAGACACTGCTCTGATGAAAACTTCTCATTGGTTTCAGTCTTTCCCCATAATCCTTCTAAACATTCCCCTTAGTCACTTCTGTTGCTCAAAGTTTCATAGAGTCATAGAATGGTTTGGATTAGAAGAAACCTTAAAGAACATTACATTTCAACCCCCCTGTCATGGGCAGGGACACCTTTCACTAGCCCAGGCTGCTCAGAGCTCCATCCAACCTGGCCTTGAACACTTCCAGATACAGGGCATCACCAGCTTTTCTGGGCAATCTGTTTCCATGATCTCTCTTATCCCCTTCCCTTTGGAGCAGAGAAAGGTCGCGTTACCTGCCTAAATCAGCCCTTGCCACCCTTTCCTTTTGACCCTTGATACAGCCAGGACCCATCTCAGGTGTGCACAGAAATGTCTTTGGACAGGTATGGGTGACAGAGTGGTTAACACAGCAGTTTTCACAGCAATGGCTCATCCTCCATTAGCTGTGATTCCCAGATTCCCCAGCTTTTCTCTTTAAACATCTTCACCTCTTACCTCTGGGAGATGAAATAGGGAGAACCAACACTGATTCTTCAGTCAGGCTGAGTTTGCTAAATACTGGGTTAAATACAACGCAATGGATTTAAAAGGCTCCTGAGAATGGCTGCAGTGCCAACAAGGGTGGGTTTGTCAGAATTCCATTTGCAGCTGTCCCATGCTCAATGAGTAATCCACACTTGCAGCCTCCTGCCAGAGTATGTCCAACACACACTCCGTGTGTGTTGTTCAACAACACAACAGAGGTCCCTCACAACCACTGTGCTTTGAACATTTTTTGCTGGATAATTTGGCCAGGTCCAACACTGTGGAAGATGATAGCCTATATTTCACCTAGCTCGGGACATTGCAAAGGAACGCTGGCGATTTCTTGCATGGAAGCACAGTCACATTTTCCATCCCGTGTCAGGCTGCCTCTTAGAGGCAACTCACCTCTGGAATGAGGAGAAACAGCGATATCCTGGCTCCACAGCCCCAGCCCTCGAACAGCCTGACAGGACTCTTTAGAAATTACAGCGCAGATGTTTTACCAAGCTCCTGTTCACCGTCTGCTCCAGGTGACACTACCAGTTTTCCTCAGGAAAGGTCGGACCGGCATCAATCGGAAGACGAATGCGTTTCCCATGCGCTTCGCTACAGCTGTGCCGTGCCTGGCCACGGGATGTGCGCACAGCGGCCACAGCCGCCCGGACCCTCGCTACAGAAACCAGCCCCTGCCCAAGGCAGCCCGGCAGAACAGAGCCAAGGAGCCCTGGGAAGCAGTGGGGAATAAAGGCACCTTGTCCAGCAGGAGGGGGCACAGCTTCGTGCCACGCTCTCCGTGTCAGCCTCGGCTCTTTGAAAGTGTGTCATCTGCGGGGCTGGTGCAGAGGTACCTGGCAGGGTGGTCGTTCCCTATGGGAAACGGAGATGCAGCTTTCCAAGTTGGCATTAATTGCAGTCTGAGCTCCGGGAGACTGTGAACACCTTGCGTTGTAATCATGCACTGCCAAACAAGATGCAGTGACACCCTCAGACCAAAGGTTTACTCTGACAGTCACTCGCCTTCTCATGTGAGGTGCTTTAACTGTACCTGTACAAATAAACCCACTTCATAGCAGGAAAATGTACAGTGTCAGCATATCCCACCATTAAGGCCACATTCCAACCTCATCTATAAACATTCACTTCATTGGTTCCTAAGCATTGACAAAAAGGTTCCTCTCAAACAGCAGTTTTATGTATTTGACTTCTATTTAGAACCATGAAGGGTTTTTTTAAACTTAAAAGGGACTGAAGAAACATTTCTTTCTACATACAGAATTAGTGAGATCTGAGCATTAGGTTCTGCTCGCTGCAGGATCTGCAATACGGTTAAGTCATGATATCACAATTTATAATACTTTTATACATCTCATACATTTTAAACAAGAGGAACAGAAATATAAAAACATCCTGGAGTTACTTTAGAGGCATGAACTCTGTAAGACTCAGTGCAAGGGAATTTTGACTAACAGAGATCCCAGAGATGGGGCATGCAGGGAGTATCAGACAAGCAGCGCCTGCAGGAGCCACCATCACCCAATCGTTGCTATCCCATGAGCTACAAGCCTTTCACTTTGCCTTTCACTTGCAGCTTCCAAGAAAGTCTTCAGGAGTCTTTGCAGTCCAGCTGAGAAGAGAATAGGAAATGTCTATAGGCAGCTTAGGCATCTGGGTATATTTATTGATCTGTCATTGTGAACACACCTCATTTAAAGCTCCTTTCGAAAGTAAGCCAGCCAGCAACACCCAGCACAACACATTTTCTTCTGCCCTTCAAAAGCACTTTGCTTGACAACAAGCTCCAAAGCAATTTGTATATCTCAAAGGAGAAATACAAGCGGGCTTCAGGAGGAATGACAGTGAGGATGATTGGAAGAAATCTAAGGAATCTCTAAAGATGCCAGTGTGAGTATACCCACTTACTTAAAAAAAAAAGAAAAAAACCTTCCAAACTTAGGAAGATAAGACCCTTTGTATATAGCTATGCCTTTAGTGGGGACTTTGGGTGAAGGGCAGCATATAATCCTGCCTCTGCTATTCCTATAACATTTGCTGTTGTACAATGGCCAGGTTATTTGTCATAGACTGAGACCGCTGTGGAGCTTTTCATGCCAAAATAAGCAAGATCTCATGCCCAAGGATACCTACCCAGATGTTTCAAGGCATTCTTTACTTCTGTGTTTGAGGGGGTTGATGTATATATACACACACTATATATATCTATAGATATGTATATAAAAACCTGCCACTGACAGGTTTTCTGAGATCCTGATAATCTTTAAGGTATTGCAATTGTGTAGCTTTACATTCTCATTTTATATTTCAGTATGTAAGGAGCAGAGAGAACAGATCCACATCCACAGGGTAATTTTTTGTCATCTAACATCCTTCAAGGTAGAGTGGGGGATGAAGGCTACTAAAGCCAAGAGTTAGCAGGGAAGATCTGCCTAGATAAACTTCAAGAAATGCCCAAAGGAACACAAAGCCCAGTAATGTTGTCAATGATGTTTTAGTCTGTACGTTTCCCCAGCTCTGGAACTGGCTGAGGATTTACTGCCTCACTTTGGGAGATAGACTGCACAGCTCAAATGAAGCAGTAATGGAGCATTAACAGAATTAGTGCACTGAAAGTGCTTTGTAGGCTGGAGTTGGACATTTTCATCTGGGCTGATGGGATCACTTCCCTGCAGTAATTCGTGGAGCAGCTGACATTAACCCTGTAAGTGACCTGTTTGTTGCCACCACTGTGAACCAAAATTAGATTAGCAGCCCTTCTACAGGTGTGGCTGCAGTATGGGGGTTAAAAGCACACAAAATGCTCTGCTCATTCAGAGTCAACCAAACTGCATCAAAAGGATTAAGTACCATTTGAATCAGCTTCACACACAGAGGATTTGGGAAAGATGCTATAGCCCCAGGGAAGGGAGGTGAAATGTCAATGCAAGAAACAGTTCCTGCTACATGTGGAAATATTTATTCCCAATCCATCACAAAATTTACAGCTTTCCCAGATTGCACATATGTGCTGTGTTCAAAAGCAATGGATGAAAACAAGTAAAAAACAGTGGCTTGAATAAATAAAAACCCAGAAACCTCCAATGTAGTGAAGGGGTCACTGTAAAAACACATTTTGGGAAAAGATCAGAAGAACTAGCATCTCTCAAATTATATGTCTTGCAGTATTTGGTTGTTTGAAGTGATGCCCCCTTAAATTCCAATTTCATTATAAAATATAAAGTTTTAGCCTTCACAGTGCAGAACAAAGCTTGAAAATGTGACCCAAATATAGCCAAAGGACTTCTTAAAAACCTAGACAAAATAAAAAGAGATCTAATCTCTTAAAAACAGTCTCATGATTCCTGAGCTACTCTCAAAATGCTGTGAGGGCTTAGCAAAATTTATAACACTTCACTTGTTTCAATTCTGTTGTCAGGCATAAACACCAAAGCACAGGGAAAAAAACAATTTACAACCTGCAAGAATTAAGAAATCAAGAAATATCTTCTGGAGCTGCATCCTTTAACGTTGTTCACTACTCCATCACAACTGAGTTGACCAAAATAAAAAAAGAAAAGAAAGGAAAAATGAATCCAGGAAAACAATATGCAATTTTTAAGGCAGGTCAGTGCTCGAGGCCAGCTGAGGAACAGGTCAGGGAAGGGAGAGCTCCCACAGCAAGACATTGGTGTCAGCACACTGCAGAACCCAGTGTAAGACCTGCAGGACAGAGCCTCCTGTAACTGTGGAAGGAATAAAAGATGGGAAACAAGCTGATATGGAATGGAACAGCAAAGGGAAACACGAGTCCATTTGGGAAAAAATAAACAGAAATTTGAATAGCAGCAGGGTTAAAAAAAAATTAAATAATTTAAAAAAAGATAAAAAGCATCCCTGATGAACCAGATGGGGAGCTTCCATTTTGCACAGGCTCCTGATCATATAATTAGAAGAATATTTATTGATCATAATGGATTTTCCATAAATGCTAAGTGTCTCTGCAGAAGCTCTGTTGTTTCAAGCACACAGATATTAAACTGTGTTTCTGAGTTCAGATTTCTCAGATGATTTCTGGATAATTAAGGACATGCGCTGCTGCAGAGAGGAAAATAATTTCCTTATATTTTCCAGTATAAGGAAAAACTGAGCAACAGGCCAGCTGTAGGCAGACTTAAGTCATGTTAAACTGTGCCAAGCATACCAAGCTGTTCAGAATGCACAGATAAACTGACATAGTTATTAGAAATAAAGTTCTTACACACACACACAAACACCTCAGACCACAGGATGTAGTAAACAGCTATTTAAAAATATTCATGTGACCCTATGCCACCTTACAAAATCAGATTGCTGCCAACGGACAGGCTGTGACCAAAGCTACCCCTCCCTCCCCAGACCTGACCTATAAATGGCACTGTTTAAAGTAACCACAGGCTCTACAGCTCCTAATCTACCTTTAAGATGAAAGAATGGCAGCAAATATCTTCAGTCTGAAAGAAAAAATCCTTTAAGGGTTTTGCTGCTGACCTGCAGCTGAAACACAGCTGAAGCACAGCCAGGATTGCTCACAGCAATAGGTACCACAGCTCACCTCGCAGCAGTGAGGCAGAGGGATGTGTGTACTGGAAGAGAACAGGCTTTTTTTGTGCTCATTAAGAGTTAACATTGCTGACAACAACGCAAATAGCATTTGGTGTCATGGCTGTCAGCCACCGTGCAGAATTTGTCACAGAAGAAGTCAATGGCTGTATTCTGCCACTGCTTCAGGTCAGGAAAGGATAGATCTAGGTCTCATATTTCAGTATGTGTTTCATTGGAAGAGAGGACGAGTAGGACACACCGGGAAGTGCTGACACAAACACAGGCCGTCAGTGTCTTGCAGTGCCCACATTTGCTCGAGGGGAGATTTTGGGGCCCTTTGTAGATTGCAGAGCAGCTGACAGCACTATCAGTGGTCTAGGAACGCTGACCAAGCAGGATCCCTTCCTCTCTCTCTCTCTTCTTTTTTTTAGGTTTGTTTGGTTTTTTTAACACATGAAAAACTTTCACCCTTGAGCCTTCAGTCAGTGGAAGGAAGAGACAGACTTAGTTTCTAGGTAACAGTGCTATTGAAATCCACCCCAGTGCCGGGGCTGACCCATTTGGGCACTGGCCAGAGGAGCAGAAACGGATGGAAGCGAGAAGCTGCTGATGCATGGGGCTGTCACCCACTGCTCTCACCCCCTGTACCACTCCTCTTCACTCCCTCCTTTGGGTCCAGTGGGTCCAAATCCTGCTGTTGGTTCACCAACAGGCAAGGTCTGGCTTAGGAAGGCTGAGGAGGGGGGTTGTTTAGCAGATGCCAAATGCTAAGCTTGGTATTGGTTACAGTTATTCTGGCTATGCATTTCTCCCCAGGTTCTGCCTCGTGTTGGGTCTCCCCTGCTCTGCAGGAAAAACACCACCTCCCTCAAAAAAAAGAAGAGAATAAGTGAAGCCACAGCTCATTGTGCACAGCTTTTGACATTTACTATCTGAATGCAACTAACTTCAAAGACAAAAATCTTTAAAGATGAAAAACTACATTCATACAGTCTCCAGGCAAAAGCATTGCAAAGTACCATGGATCCAAAATTGTTAAACTCTGCGGTGGCTCACAACCCTCAAGGAGCTGATCATCATCTGGTAATGGTTCTCCCCATATTTATAGTGTCAGAAATTACACACTTGCCCAGCATACTTCCTACAGAATAAGCCATGGCTGTATTTGCCATGTACACAAGACGTGACTGTAAATAAGAAAAACTGAAGGCTAAGGCGCTGTAAAGAGAGCATCAGAGTCACACTGGTAAGAGGTTCTCCCCACACACACATACAGAACAAGATACTGAAGTGTGGGAAAGCAGGAGATTTGGGCTTCTTCTAACTACTGAAGAAAAAAATGTCCACTTATTTTCTGGGGGAGCAAGATCTGACACGTTGATAGGGTGGCTGCATTATCAGTAGTTGATCAGCAGCATCTTCCTCTAACACAAGGTGCACACAAAATTAGAGCAATGTTAAGACCATTTGTTCTAAGTGCTGAACTAATCAACTTCAGCCAGAGTGCTTATGTCTGAAAAATAGCTACTGAACTCCCTCAGTTCTGTAGGTCAGAAAACAAAATGTCATCAGGAGCATTAATACTTCTAAAGCTAGCAAGTAAGAGTATCATTTATATCCTGACATTAGCTTGTAATATTGGCACTTTCAGATAAAACCACTGGCATTTATATATATAAAATCACACACTTTCATAATTTTGAGCTCAGCTGTTTCTGCATATGAAAAGTTGACTGGCAACTGGTTTTTCTTCTGCATTTTATTGACAACAGGACTACACAAAGGTGAATCTAGGTTGTACTAATAGCATAAGTTGTTGAAGGCTACCTCTCTCCAAAGCCCCTAATGAACAATTTTCTGCTGTGTTTAGACTTACACTTGATGGATTTTTTTTTAATGTAATATGCTTTAAGAAAACCATACCAGAGGTCAGACCCCAAGCTATCCCCGTACATAGCTGTGCTGGAGGAAATGAAGAAGAGGCAAAATATAGCAGCTGTAAATCTTTTTCTGTGATCTTAAGGCACAGAATTGTTTCACTTTAATCTAAAATTGCAACACATAAAATCACAGAATCATAGTCCAACTCCTGGCCCTGCACATGGCACCCCCAAGAATCACATCATGTGCCACACAATGGAAACTGAAAGAGCGAATCAAGGTGAACCAGAATAACCCAGGGAGAAGAAAATAAAACCAAACTTCCATCTCTATAAAGTGGTTTTTAGAATGAGGCTCTGTAAGTTGGACAACCTTGTGCTAAGTGTCATGCAATGGAATACATTGATTTTTTGCTTTGCTTTTCATGATTTCTACCAACTATTTACTGAAACAGATGGAGAAGATTGCAAGCTGATCTATAAAGACTCTCCATCCCATGCCTCCCTCTTTCAGAGATACAAGCAGAAAAATAGGAAAAACTTCCCAGGCATCCAAGATGCATTAAGTGGGACATCTCTTAATTCAAATCAACAACATTCTTGGTGAGGGCAGGAAGGTAATGGCAGATTTTGGAGGCTATGATCCTTCATATGCATGGGCTGGTTTGAGATTTTAGGATTTTCAGTACATGCAGAAGGAAACACAACTGCTCTCATTACAAAGCCCTCTCTGCCATTGCTTTTTCCAGCCAGCCATGATAAGGCTGCAGCAGAAGCTGCATGGACATTAGGTAAGCACATCCTCTTTCTCTGTGGCTGCTCAGTAGTTTTTTTAGAAGTAACCAAATCTCTTCTCACTTACTTTTTGGAGTATGGAAAACGACTAAAAGGAAACATGGGAATGGCTTGACACCTTCCTGTACCTCCAGCCCCTGAAATCCAGAGGCCTCCACACACAGCAAGTTACAAAAGAGGGTCAGTCAGCTGATCTAAATCTGCTCAGCTGTATTGGAAGGGAGAGGTTTTAAGCCATGGTGCAGCAGGGGATGCTCTGGCAGGGCAGGGTAGGTGATAGGGAGAGGAGGTGGTGTTCATTTGTCTTCGGTGAGATTTGGGGTTTGGTTTCATGTGTGATGCCACTTTGGATCGTTAATACTTTTGTCATAAGGCAAAAGAGAAGAGGGAAGAGTAAAAGTAGGGTGCAGATTAACTCATAGTTTCCCAAAGGCTCATTGTTTGACAGGATGGAAATCAGATTCACATCAGTTCCTGCAATTTTCAGAAAGTCTTAAGCAGATTTGCAAAATTCCTGCAGCACTCACAAGTGCTAATTTTTTCATAATTCAGAGTAGGGATCTAAATTAATTGGAAATAAATTCATCTCATGTAAAATAAAATGTTGTGTTGTGCCTTGAAATTGCAACAAGTCCAGGAATTTTAGTTTTGTGGATTTAAAGCTGCTGATACTACTTAGAATCTCCATTCAGAAAATATCACGGCTAGTCCTATACAGACAGGAAAAAAAAAGGCATTTTAGAACAGTCCATCCTCTTTGTCAAGATCCAAATCTGCCGGTGTGGAAATAAAAAGAAATAAACCTTGACCTTGCAATGGAGCTGATGGCCACTACATGAATGGAAGAAGATGAGAGCTTAGAATTGCATACAGAATAAAGTATGAATTCGCAATGTGTGCCGGCACCTTCCTCACGGCTCAAAAGCCATTGGATGAGGTGCACAGACACGCTTTAGAATTGCAAAATCCATGTAATCATTTAGGCTGTTTTCCCGCTGTGAAAGGATGGGCAGCAGTGTCTAGACACGGAGAGGCCGAGCCTATTGATGCCGGCGGGATCCATCCCCATGGAGCCGCCGGCTCTGCGGAGCTCTGCGGCCGCGGGCTCCGGCTCTCCAGCTGTGCTGCGGGGGCCCGGCTGACAATGCTCCTGCCCAAAACAAAGCACAGCTCTCAGGTCATGATGAGAACCCAGCTTCTGAGCGGAATCGCCTCTTCAGGTCCCCAGCACAACGCAGCGGATCTTCTTCCAAAAGGCTCTTGGGGAGTATATTCAGAAAAGGGTGGAAAACAAATAATTGAGTAACCTTTAATTGTGTCCCACTTTGAGTGTGTAGGGGAATATGAGGCAGGGAAATTCTGCCTCTGAGCACTGTGGGGCGAAGAAACAACGTGGTTCTCAAACATCATCTTGTTGAGACGAGCTGGGGTTGGGGTACCTCTCTTTCCTGTCTCCCAGTCTGAATTAATGCCATGGGGGAGTTGTTCTTGGCACCCTCTTGGCTGAGCCTTGCTAAGGGAGGCTGAAGGAACAGAAGAGGCTGACAGGGAGCAGCAAAAGTGGAATGCACAGTAGTGGCATAACTGAGCAGGTGCCAGCTTCCAGTGATTTTTTTTCATTGAAAAGAACAGATGAAATTAAGACTCAGAAGGAGGAGGACTTAGCTTAGCCAAGCTATACAGAGCAACTCTTTAATTTGGCTTCCTCAAGTGACTCTGATCAGGTAATGTGTCTTTAGTTAACTTGAACTGAAGTGCAACGCCAAAGAAAATTTGCATTTGATTTACAGCTGAGAGAGAAGTGAAACCATTCAAGAAGAAAGCCAGTGAAGAAAAAATATAGGGAAAGCAGTAAGACTCCTGTACTTGAGAAAATACTTGAAGATCACAGAATATTTATTAGCAGAATTCAGTTAGCATTTCACAGATTTCAGGCCCCAAGAGCAAGCATTTGCTATTTTTCAAGGGGGTTTATACTTGTGACTTGCAAAGTCCTCCAATACAGATCTCCAGCTCCAGCTGTTAGTTTATTGACTTCAAGTGAGTGTAGAGACAAAGGTCTGAATGAAGTGTGGCTGGTTTCTGTTAAAGGCTGCCATTATGAGCTATACAGAGTTTATTCAGTTCTACCATTACCATTGTTGAATTTCTCCCTTCAGAAAAAGGAGAAAATCTTTTCCACTGTGAATATACATTAATCAGGAAGCCTAAATTCTGCTCACCGTTGATGAATGCCTGCTCTCAGCTGCATTCTTGCAGTGTGACCTGCATAAACCCCATTGACACATCAGCTGGGAAATGACTGTCCCCATTGTAACCCTGCACGTGTAGGCACCATGCACCAATTTAGCATAAAGGTGCTGGACTGCAGGTGACATCCTTCAGCAGCTGCTGGCCAAATGTCCCACACTTTCAATGAGAAAACATGACTCAGATCTGGGGAATCAAAGTTTTAAAGATTTATTCCTGTATTCTTCACTGATGGAGCACAGGAGCCTCGTCTGCCACCAAATGAAGTTGGTGCTACTGCCTACAGCAGGAGTGGGGATGCACCAGCTCTTGCTGGTACAGCAATAAGCTGTGGTACATCAATATTACAAAGAAAACAAAGATTAGCTGTTTCAACTTATTCTTACTGCTTTACATATACAATAAGACATTATTTGCTACGTAGAGGGTAATTCCCCTGAAGGACACCACGTTTAAGTGGCAAATTAATTTGCTGCTTACATTCACTGGCTCTTCCAGCTGGCTTAATTCTCATCAGCCACCATAATTTATTAACAGTGAGGTGAGAAAAGACATGAATCAGCTTAATGTGCTATAAGTAGGGCATTGTCATGGCAACAAGATGCGGACTATTTTCTACTATTTATGTATGGTTTGTTTTGTGCTCAACCTTGAGACACTGCTTGGAACTACTAGAATTAGAAACATCTCTTTTTTTTCAACTTTTTTTTTCTATTCGGTGTATTTTTTATAAATTATTAAAATAAGCATGTGAAAGGCTCCAGAGCATCTCTTAGGAAAAGAGCTATATTCTCTTCAACGAGTCTTTTAGAAACAAGATCCTTAACTCTGATCTCCCAACCATTTTCTTACATTGTCACACAACCAAGTCCATGGATTAGGTCCCAGTTCACACCAGTCTGAGATTATGAACAGACTTTCCCTGTTCCATGCACTACATTTAATTGCTACCTGGGGGGTAGAGGGAGAATTAGACAAAATTACTGAAAAAAGAAAAAGGCTTTGTATTTTCTTAAATGCAATCCACTGTACTTAGGACATGAAAAAAAAATTAGGATGTTACATTTTTACAGACTCATGACGTGGAAATATAAAGTGAAAAATTAAAAATTAACAATAAAGAATTTTCACTGCCTTCCCAGCTAAGACTAAATCCCATGCACCTTTTGCATCAGCAACTAATGCTTTTAAATAAAGCCAGTTCTTCATTCATTCATTTTATTTACTACCCTGCTGCATAAAGGGAACAGTTGGAATTGCTTTGAAAATCAATTACCAATATAATTCTTTTGTTTTCTTTTTTTTTCTCCACTACCTTAGGAATCTGCTATCAAATAGTTAATGAAAATCAAAACATGTTTAAGATGTGTCAGGAAAAACACAAGGAAAAATTAAATCCCTTTCACAACAAATTTTCCAGGCTTTAAATATTGAACATACTCAGGCTTTGTTCTGAGTAAGGACAATAAAAAATTGAAAAATTCAACAAATTTTTCCCCTTTCCTCCGTCTAGTACTCATTAATATATTTTTTAATATGCCTGGGTTTAATATTACCCTAGGTATTTATTTGCATAATATGTAGGGCAACAGGCAACCAGGCAGTACCATAACATACAAGAAAACAGTTACTTTTTAGAAACTTGAGAAAAGACAGTAAACAATATAATTTTGAACTAAAAAAATTCTGTCAAGCTAGGAATGCAAATGTTCCATTGAGCCCTAGCATAATGCACCTCTTGGTGCCATTGGTGGCAGATTTTGTCTCTCACATGTCCATCCAGTGGGAAGCAGCTTGTGACCAGCACCATTCACAAAAGCTCTGGAATTACTGGAAACTTCTGTGGCTTTCCCCAGCTGCTGCTCCAAGCAGCAGAGCCCCCATGAGGCTCCCTGTCCCTCACAAGTGACACCCCTCAGCAATAATGAATGAGCTGTCAGACGTTCAGCTGCTTGTACAACGTGGTCCAGTCCTTCCTGGACACTCTCACTGTTCAAGCTACACTCTTCAAGGCTGCAGTTTCTCATGGACAGGTTGCATTTCAGCAGCCTTCTCCCACTGAAAGTGAGTGTAGTTAACTTTGAAAAGAAAGGTTGTTTCGAAAACTGGCTTGTGATCTCTTCTTCCTTCCTCCTATCTAAGAAGACAGTCTGAAATGTTTCCCCCCCTCTGACATTTCTGACTGCTCAGAGCCACAGGGCATGTCCCTCATGTTGGTGAGATCCTGACTGAGTGGGTGGGAACGCTCACCCCTTGCACCAAACACTCACTTAGGGGATGCTTTTTTGATGTCAGAGCAGGGCTAACAGCATCCAATAAAATTTTCCCCCGGTGCTACAGTGTGTGGGCCCTGTGTCCCAGTTCACAACAGGTCCTGGGCTACTGCAGGTAGATAGTGTGACTCCTTTGTGTCCATCCTGACTACAGACAAGAGCACTGAATGAGACCTTAATAAAGTAAACTTTATGTAACTACCTGGTGTTTTCTCCAGTCAGAAAATGAAGGACATACAGCCTCACTCTTCCCAGAGCTAGCTCTTCTCTCTTAAAAATAAATATACATTTTAATTACAAAACTTTCTTTACCATTTTCAGCTATGCCTGTAGGAAGTAATAACTAACATTGTATTACTAATTTATTATTAGACCCTAAATCAATCTTTTCACCTGCCTCTGATTCTTGTTACTAAAAGGTAGAGATGCAAGAATCCATCAGGGAAACCAGACTTTGAAAAATGCTTCATTATTTTCCTTAGCTCTGTGTTAGCTAAAACAGAATTTCCACGTTAATAAGCATCTGGTATCATATATATCGCATATCACTGCCCAGTCCTAACAAGACGAATTCCTGTCAGAAGAAGAAAGAAAAAACTCAGGAAGAAGCTTTTGGTTCCCAAGATGGGAGGGAAAGGAGGAGGAGGAGGGGGTACCCGAGCTCACATTGACCCTGTAATTGGTGATCTGGAAAACATAAGTTTGGGCAGCCATTTGCAGAAAAACATAAAGAACCACATATCCCAAACCCACATAAAGCAAAGAGGAGGCAAGGGCCACCTTCTGTCCATGCCTCAGGGCAAGGGATTCACCAAGAGGCCTGGAGGCAGAAGTCCTTTATCCAGCCCAAGGGTATTTTCGAACTCCTCACCTGGTTGCAACATCTAAATTCTAGACAGAGGATATTGCTTTTCTTGGTAAAAAACTGTTTTTTTCAGGATATTACTTTTGAAATTAGGTGATTAATCCTTCTATGTAGAGTCAGGGAAGATCCTTTCCCACTTTGGGAAGTTTGGGCTTCAAAATGGAGATTCAATACCATGGGGAGAAGACAGATCTTCATCAGTTGGAAGGAATGTCTCTGATTTTGCTTTCAGCTAGTGACACTTGGTGTAGGGCCAGACAACTGAAAAAGAATTAAAACATAGACAATGAAGAATAGAGCTCACATGGCACTCACACCGTGCAATTTATAAGAGTCAGTAAAAGTGAGTCCTATTTTTCATAATACATTCTGCAAGAGTTGTGTGTAGAGATGAATTATGGGTATTGAATGACTTTGTAAGATTTTAAAAGATGTAAAAGGACTGCCACAACTGGCAGATGCAAGGAAAAGAATGTTGAAGCCTATGGAGCCCTCAGATCACAGAAGTTGACTTGTTAACCACTGTGCTTTGCCACAAAAACATTTATCTGCTGTGGTGAAGAAATGTTTTTCCTGGTAGCGTGACACAGAATAGTGAACTGTATTTGTGGAGGAAATGTGATTTATCCCAACAAAGGATCTTGTTTCCATGTGTAGTGGTTTAGGTTCACCCAGTTTGAATTTCCTGGCCAGTTTGTAATTATCTCCAAAATCCCAGGGCAATTCAGTTTTCCAATTTTTAAATTTTTTTTTAACCAGCACAGCATGTTAGAAGCATTGTTGTTCATAAGGTCAGCTCTTGGTCTAAAACTTGTACAAGACACGTGATCAGTTTATTTCTATACAGGGAAGCACATATCTCACACTTGGGTTGGAGTTTCCCAGTACCTTCACACAGAGATAAATTAACCAATTAAAATAAGGCAACGCACATGGCTGATGGGGAAAATGAATATTTTCATTAAGTTCATAAGAAAATTAAGATTGATTTAGACAATTTGTAGACTTTCCTAAAATATCTCGAAGACGCTATGTGCTTTATGTACGTCTCACAGTAAGGCAAGACCTGAGGTTGCTGCAATGCTGGCACCACTCTGATTTTCAGTTTGTGCCCATTTCCTTGGGGATCAATAGAGATCTGGAGAAGACCAGGTTCAGCAGAGCTGCTTTCTTAGCTTACCTTGTAATGCTTTCTGAGATAACCATCAGGGAGGGAAGTGCAGAAAAGGCTTTTTCCCATCCTATACAATGTCCTGAGCCTTGAAAAACACCTCTGTTCTCCAGAACACCGAGTGCCAGCCTGGGGCCAAGAGAGGGAGAAAAGCTGGAGCTGGAGGAGAGGGGCCTGTGGGTCTTTGGAGAGTGTCCAGCTGCTTGTGGGACCTGTCCTGAAAAGCCCCGAGCCTGACTGAGTGATCACCTGGACCCCTAACCCTCGTGGCCTTGCTCAGAGCTTCACCAGGAGCCTCCACACAGCAGAAAACGACAGGAGAGCCCTGGTTCCCTGCTTTGGAGGGAGAGACACCTGGCAAAGCACCTTCTGGATCTTTACTGTGCATAAGCTCCCAGGGAAAGCTTTGAGCTGGGTGCCGAGAAGCAGTGGGGCAGTCAGAAATCCAGTGGCCACCTGGGTGTGTGCAGGGCTGGGACCTGGCTCCCATCCCATCCCATCCCGTCCCGTCCCATCCCCATCCCCATCCCCATCCCGATCCCCATCCCCATCCCCGTCCCGTCCCATCCCGATCCCGTCCCGTCCCGCACCCGGC
>VWYI01013809.1:10431-38416 GCA_013399455.1 Anthoscopus minutus | reverse complement strand
CCCGTCCCATCCCGCACACGGCCTCAGGCACGAGCCTCGGCAGCTGCAGGATTTGAAAATTAAAGTTTGCCATCTAGCGGCAAGCCTCGGGCTTTTGGGAGCAGCCGCGCACCCCCCGCCCACCAGGTTTTTGGGCGGTCTGATTATGATTTCTGACACAGATACGATTTCTAGAGCCGTCTGAGCCTGCCCACCATCCCAGTCTGCCTGCAGAAGTGATGGAAGGAGCTCGGAACGCTGTCGCTGCTGGCTGTGACAGGGTCACGGCACTGGGGCAGCTCCCTTGGTCATCCCACGGTGCAATGGGGATGGTCCCGGGGAGCATCAAACCGTCAGCAGTTAAAAAAAAACCTCCCACAACAAAACACCCAAAATTCTTGCTAGGATTAAAAAAAAGATGCAACGAGATGTAATTAATGCCCCCCATGTTCTTATCTTCCCTTGGACAGCAGTAATTCTCAGGGGACGGTCTCCTTTGTTTCTTTTGAGTGTTTCCCGTTTGAATGGAGCTGCACCTGGAAGCGACAGCCCTGCCCTGGTTTGAGTGATGCTGTTGTGTCAGAACAGAGCTGCCAGGAGCCAGCACCTCTGCAAGAGCAGCATGTGCCCTCCTTGCCAGAGTCCCTGCAAGCTGCCTCTGAGCAGCACATGTTGCCTGTGTGGGATTTATATAGGATGTGCCTATAGGATTCATATGGAGACCACCCCTGGCATCACCTGTAACTTATTTTCACAACAAGAAGCAACATGAGGCAGCAGGCATGTGGGCAGTTTTCCAAAGAGAAGAAGAGGTCAAGGGTCCTTCACAGAGAAAGGCAGCAAAGAATGGCTGTGGCTGAGGACAGGGCCTGGAGAGGGAGCAGAGGAAGGTCTGGGAGGTCATGGGCAGCATGGTCTGCTCAGGTGACCAGGTCGTAATTAAGGAGCTGCAGGATGCCTGCACAATCTCTCCTCTTTCACATACAACACTTCTATTAACAGAACTCCAGGTGGGATTGATTAGCAATTCTTGCAGCATAATCACATTGTTGAGTCATATTTAATTTATGAACCACTATACACACAGTATCATTTTCTCATATTGACGCTGAGCTGATTATTTCCCAATTCATATTTATGCATTTGATATCTCCCTCTGCAGTGTAGCACTTCATACTTGTCATTAGTGAACTTCATCTTGTTGATCTGAGACCATCTCTTCAATTTAGCATTTGGCATTCTGATCCTGCCTGCCAGCTTGAGAAAATTTTATAAGTGTACTCTATATTTATCCTGAAAATCACTAATAAAAATATTGACTAAAATCAGTTCTGAAGATCTCTGCACATCTGCTTGGAATGCTCTCTTGAAATTTCCTTCCAGTTTGACATTGAGTCATTGGCAATAATACTTGGAGAGTTTTTTCATCTATTTGTATACACACTGATAATCATGATTTTGCATAAACTGCATTTTGCTAGCTTGTATGTATGAATCTGGGTTATTAGTGCCAAAAGTCTTATTAAATATATTGTCTACTGTTTCTCCCTGTCATCAGTACTTAGAATACAGATATTCAGGTCCAGCTATGTCAGAAAGAAGTAATTTTCACCCCTTCCTTCAAAGTTATTAATTTAATTAAATGAGAATTAAGTCTCCTTCTTTAATGAAGGAACTTATGAGGCAAAAGCTATTCAAATTATGTTGAGAGTCAAGAGAAACAAAAAATAAAGCTCTGTACCTTCACATTTCACTTTGTGTGCAGTGTCAGCACAATAAAAATATTTGCTGATGATGTAGACGCTCCTTAATACAGCACATAGGACAGAAATGATGCAAATGTCTATTAATCCTAAAATAGGATTCCTGGTAAAAAGAGGAAAAAAGGAAAAGTACTTAATAACCATAACTGTGTCAGTTTTACTGCTAGCACATAATTAGATCAGAAGAAGACAATTTCAAAATGTCCAGAGCATAACTGCTTCTTGCTATTTAAATGATCTGTTTCTGAATAAAAAGCTGCAGTTCATCATCTATTTTTAAGTGTAAGAATGTTTTTGGGGCCCATGTCCCCAGAGTGGTTGCAGGAGAATGCTTCTTCCCAGCCTCTGCATTTTGTAGTTTGCAGAGGAAAAGTATCTAAAATAAACAAACAAACAAAAATTACCACATTTGTAAAGGAGTTTGGTTTTTTTTTCCCTGCAAGAAATCTCTCACGTGTAATATCTCTGTTTCTGGCACAGGCTGGAGGATTTTAGGGATGGCACTGATCTGGAATGTAGCATCCACAAGGCCAGCCCTCTCAGACAGGTGCTTGGGAAGAGGCCAGGAAAAAAGTTGTCCACAGCCCCACAATGGAAACAAAGAAATTACTCAACAACCTCTTCCCATAAAACCACGTGTTAAGGGAATGCAATCAAGGATCCAATCTGGTAAACAGCTTGAGGGATAGGGCCAGCAAAGCCTGACCTGTGCTGCGAGCAGCGAGAAGGCAGGAGGGACTAGGGCCCAGTCCTGGTTCCCAACAGCCCCGCTGCTTTGGGAGAGGCAGATGGTCACACTGCCTTGCTCTTCCTTTTAATCTTCCTGCTGGTTTTCCCTGCTGAAGCTGTCCCACTGAGAGCAGCAGTAAATGTCATTTTGTAGGTGTCTGCAAGAGAATAAAAGTGGCCCCAATGCAACACCCCATGAAATGCGTAACTGCAGACAGAGATGAATCATGCCACCACCGAGTCAGCTCTCACACAGAGCCCGTGTAGGCGTTATTATGACTGTAACAGGCTTCAAAAGAATCAATTGCACAAAAGCCAGACTGGCAGTGGTTCCTGTTAGCAGTAGTTTGGGTAACACTGCTCACATCACCTTCTCACATTACATTCTGTTCCTTGAAGGAGGCTTGGCTGTAAACTCCTCCCGACTCTATGCTAATTCCAAAGGATAACATGAGCATCAATTAGGCAGTATCATGACTCAGAAAATGAAATATTGCCCTTGGTGGGAAATCAAGACCGCGTGTTTTCCCCTGCCTTCACCAGCACACGTCGTCCTACCCACTAGGTGTCCCTGCCAGCCAGGGAAACAGAGCACCACGGCCAGGGCTGCATTTGCTTCGTTCCACTCGGCTTCAGCTGAAAACATCAAACACAAACAACAACCCAGGAAACATGTCTGAAATAACTGCTTCTTTTTTTATTTTTTCTTTTTTTAAGAAAAAAACCTCCTTTTTGAAGCAGCTTCAAATTCATGAACAACGCGCAGGATGGAAATGGCAGCTGTTTTGCTCTGCAGTGTAATAGAAAGTTTTTGCCCTGAAGGAGAATGGTTTCCCCTCCTGGATAGAAAGCAGGTGATGGGTTACTTTAGCCTAAGCACCACCAGCTTAATCCCTCCAGCCTCAATCCCTCACCTCTATTTGTCCACCTTTAGAATAGATCCTGTGCCATTTTGTCTGCTCCACCATGGAGCTGAGACGTTAAACGAAGGGTGATAATGTTCTTTTGCTCCCCAATTAAAAAAAAATATTTTTTAAAAAGTGCAATCACTATCAATGTGTGGACGTTCAAGTATCACAAAAATTTCTAATTTGTGGGTAGATAGGGCTAGGTGTACTCAAGTGTTTATAACCTCAGCATGGATTAGGCATAACGTGTTCAGTGGCTGCCTCTGTAAAGAAGAGACCATTTTTCCCCAGTTAATATTTGCTTCAGTAATCCCAGGAGAGTTTCCAGAGGTCAGCAGAGAATCATGGAAGAAAGTGAAGACGTTAAAGGAAGCACATAACTGCAGATGTGGCAGTTTCTGCCCGCCCAGGAAGAAGGAGAGGAAGCAGGAGGCAAAATCTTGAAGACATGCGGTGAATTTTTTGTCTTGAAAAGAATTTTGTCTCTTTGTGACGCTGAAATGGGGGAAAGAGGAGCAGAAAAAGGTAATATAAAGTGGAGAAACTCATTCCACACTTTTGTAGTTCTCTTTCCTGATCTGGCACAGAAGGGCAGCAGCATTTAAATGTCTCCTGGTGATGCTGCTTTACGAGCAGCCTGAAATCCTTAGAAAGGAGAAGGAAAAAAGCAGCAGAACCGGGTTTTCTGAACCATCCCACAGGATGATTTCTGTACCAGAAGCCAGCTCCGAAGGCTCTGTGTTTGGGAGCCATCCATGGGGAGTGGGGCCTTTTGTGCCGTGTTGTGCTGTACAAACACCCAGGGAGAGCCACCCCTGTCACAAAGGACCTGCTCTCCAAACAGAGTCGGCAGAGGAAGAATAGCAGGAGGATTAGAAATCAGTTGACAAGCCCAGGGTTGTGTGGTTTGGTGAGGACGCCAGAGAGACAGAAGCCTGGTGCTCTGATTTCCAGCCCAGCAATCTGCTCTTTCTCACGGCCAGCCACCTCTTGCCGCTCTGGCGCTTGCAGGGTGTTAATGGCACTAGAGATAATTGCTTGTGGCTTGGTATTTTTAACCACTGGGAGCTTTACATACTGTAACACAGCAGACGAGCTTGCCCCCAGGGACAGTGTCCCCTCCTGGCCCTGAGACAGCTTGGAAGGTGCTCAGATAAGTGACTCGAAGGTGACCTTCACAGCAGAAATGCCATACAAGCAAAGGGACAGGAGGAGGGCACAGCTCTCGCAAAACCCCACTGTTTGAAACACCTTCACATCTTGCAACACAAAGCCAGAAAACCTCTTTGTCTTAAGGATTTAAGACTAACCATAGGAAGAGCTGTGTTTGGCTCATGTTAATCACCTAGGCAACTAGGAAAGCAGAAGTGTGCTTCGCTTTCTAGTGGGCTTTGGAATCTGCCAGTTCATTCAAATGCCTTTTCCGGTACAGCAGAAATACATGTGGTTCTGGTGCAAAATTGCGTTTTTAAGACGAAAAATCGTACCTATAAAGAGTCACTTTGGGTTTGTAGCTTTTTCTTTCCCACAGGTGTTGTGTGCCTGCAAGCCCACGTAGTTATTTAATGACCCAGGATCTACATTAGAAGTGCAGTCTTTTTCCTCATTTTAATATCACCACCCTGGGATCCTGCCACTGGGGCAGCAAGGAGTTGCTAAAGACCGAGGAATGGACTGGGAACTGCCAGCAGGGAATGGATAAAAGCCTCCCATGCTTTGAAAGGGATTGTTAAGGATATGAAGATATATCCCAAAAATGAAGTAATGCCGTGCAGGTGCAGACCTGAAGCTTGTGTCACACTACTGCAACACAGCTATCAGTGAATAATCCAGCCTGCCACAGGGTCTTGCAGGATTGGTGGGATTACTCATACCTTTATCGTGGGCTGGGTCAGGAAAAAGGCAAGGAGACAAGCTGAGCTGTCTCTCAGCAAGGAGCACCAGCAAGGTTGTGTTTTTCCTAGTGGCTCATTCAAATCTGAAGTTGTTTTTGTGAATAAATGCTAGCATTAGCATCTGCCATTTTATGGAAACATGTACAAAAGCATAGGTTGAAAATTCTGTTGAAGTTGATCTTTTGGAAGAAAATGAGGCCTTCAAAGCAAAAAAAAAAGAAAAAAACAAGAAAAAAACCAAACAACTTAAAACTCACAGACAGCTCCTATGATCCTAAAAAACCAAAAAAGGTTACTTTTAATTTGATTGTTCCCATTCTTGTCCAGATTGCTTTGCTTCTGATAGATTTTGATAGTTTTTCACGGACTTCTTTGTTTCCTAAATGGAAATAAAACATCATTTATGGATGGCGCTGTCCTAGAAGAAAAACATGGTTTTGGTAATGTCTTTATTTACATTGTTTCAAAACATATTTTCCTTGAAAGGAAATGTTTATGAGGTTTGGCTTTTCTCCCTATATTTCCAAGGCAGAGCTTCTGGTGCTTAACTCTGCCTGCCTATGCCCAACATTAACTCTAAATCTTTAGTATTATTGTATTCAGCAGAAAAAAATTTCTGAGTATCCTAGCTCGTCTACAGCTCCATAGAGGGGGTGTGAAGCCCTGATATTTCATTTGGGCAACATTTAGAAAACTTCTGAACGACTTTGCAAAGTTATGAATAATTATACTAAAGGTGCAAGGACTTGCAGAGACAAGCCAAGTTTATGAGGCCCAAAACTGAAAGAATTAGAAATTTTTCCATCTGCTTGGATGAGTTTTGGTTTAAACACTAGAAAGTCAGATTCATCTGAACATACTGGGTGAATGGAAAAGTTACAGAGCTGTGGACAACACGATACATTTCACTCCACAGAGGCTGATGAATAAGGCAGAGAGAAGAAAAAGCACATGATCAGAGTCTCTACCAATCTTTTTTAGCAAAAGAACATAAAACAGGCAAGAGCAAGAAGGAACTTGGCAACCTTGTGAACCCTTTTAGAAGGGATAAATTAATGGTGAGGATGAAGAAAAAGCTGTGCCTGTGCTTCACAGCACCTGAAGCAGAAGAGAGCAGGGAGCACAACCTGAAAGCAATGTGCAGCCTGCAAGGTTTGGATTTATTTTGTTTTTTCCCAAGGCCATACATCTGTAAAAGGGAAAGAACTGAAGGCCTGGAAAATTCAGGAAGTGAAAGGACCAGTTTCAATATTTCTTAAGTTTAGAATTAATAGAAGGTAGACATACACTGCTTAACCACTAAGATGCAATTAAAAATGAAACATTAAAGGCTAGTTCCTGGTTATTTTCAAAAATTTGAATTAGTGAATGAAATTCCTGGTTACAGTGCATCTGCCTTTAAATATAATGAGGATATGACACTCACAGGATAAAGCCATGAGACTGTCAGCACATGATGGCTCTAGGAGGAAATGGAATCCAATCACTGGAATGTGGAATAATTTTTCAGTATTTTCATCCATTTCAACATTTCATCCAAATAAGAATGCCATTTATTCATTAAAAAGGATAAAATCTTGGGAGCCTAATACAAGCTTCAGCACCACCAATATGAAGGGAAGTTGTGTGTGCAGAGCAACTATCATCTCCAGACTTGTTGAACCTGGGCCCAGAAATTATGAGTAATTGGGCAGTCTTATGTGCAAAAAAGACTGGCAGTAGCAGACAGAAAGTGCTAAAGTGGTGAAATGAAAGGGACGTTGGAATAAAAGGGTGGAATTTGGCAAGAAGAGATTCTGTGGCATTGGGATCTAGCTTCACCGGGGCAGAGGGAGGAGGAGATGTCTCTCAGGCTTTATAGGAAGAAAAGAAGTTAAATCTGCAGGTTACAAACAGATGTAATATGAGACAGAAGCCATATGTTGCCATTTCCAGTCTCCCTGCAAAAGATATCCTCCCTAAAGTCTTGATCAAGGAATGGGCTGTAAATCACAGAAGAGGCAGGATGCAAAGTTCAGTAATTTCCATTAACTGACACCAGGCTAACACTGTAATTGGTAAAAAAGTGGTTTGGGGCAGTCTATTAACTTCTACTTTGCTGCTCATCATTCCCCTAAGTTCATAACAGAGTACAAGGCAGTCAGATACCCAGCTGTCTATTAATAATTGATTTAATGTAACACATGAAGTGTGAGTAATCTATTTCCTTGTTTTTCCATTTCATGTAATCCATGAATCATGGTGACCAGTGAAGAGGCTGATTGACCATTCAATGCTAACTTTTTCACTGATTCCAGCTACTGACTTGCATTTAAGAAAGTCGAATGTTTGCTAAATACTTTGTGATTACAACAAGAATGCTATGGAAGAGGGAGATAATTAGTGAGTTCTTTAGATAGTGCTCATTTTTGGATAAGAGCTTGTAACTGCCTTATGCTGCTTCCAATTGTCCCAAGTCTGCCCAACATCAGATTTTAAATTAATTGTTGTCAAACATAGACTTCTCCCTTTTTGGCCCAGTGTCTTGTCTCTCCCAGACCTAAGGAAAGGTTTAACTTGCAAGCAGAAGTTGCTTTTATTCTCACCATATTGTTACAGGTATTGGTACCATGGTATCTATTTACACCACAGTCACAAAATATTTCCTATTTTCAGTACCTTTTCAAGGTGAGGAAATGCTACTCTTCCTCTTTTACTCATAGGGAAACAAGGAGCTGAGAGTGTGTCAAGAACCTGGCTTTGCTAATTGTGCTATTTCAGGCACTTCTGCTTGTGAACATATGTGTGTTTTTCACCAACGCCAAGATTTTCACTCACTGAGTGTCACTTCCTTTGTTAGCTCCAAATGTGCAAAGGCTGAAGGGGCATCTTTACTAGTGAAAAATCTCTCAAGAACTCTTATAAATCATTCAAGCTTCTGGTTGAAAATGTTTCCTTTCACACACTTCTTAGTGCCAAATACAGGCCCATCTGGAATCATTATTAATTCTGTTGAACTGTTTAATTCCAAATGGTTCTCTTTTTTTTTTTTTAAGAAAGACTTGATTCAGTATTTTATAACCATAATTGGAATAGCACATTAAGACTCAACAGCTCATTTTTTTATTCCAGGAAATGGCAAGCAACACATCTTGTACTCAATCAGTCACATTAATAGAGCAATGCTAAAAAATCTTGTAACATGCAGCTACCCACTAGTTTCATTCCTCTTACATATTTGTTTGCCATACAAACAGAGATTAAAATGATCTTTGTGGGCTTAAGAAAGCTTCTTAAACAATTTGGAGCACTTCTCTGTGTATGCTTTGTTGAGCACACCAGCCAGAGAATTGGAAGAATAGATGCTCTGCCACTGTAATGGCTGAGCAAAGAGCAAAAAGCATGCTCCTCCAGATATATACTCACATCAAGATAGTTGTTTCTGGTTTATCATCAGACTGAAAAATTAAATGCAGTTTGCAAGCAAACTCTCATTCACATTTCAAAAAGAAAAGCACCAAAAAAAGTAGTGGCTTTGTGCAAACCTGCTTATTTAACTTGTTTTTGCATTAGACATTGCCTCTAGGATTTGAATGCACACGTTTAAGGGAAGGGAACTGTGAAATCTTGGTGTCATTTATGTCAACAGCACAATTCCCAATCATGACTAACATTCAGGACAGCTGGGAAGTTCTTTGCATAGCTCTCCACACACAACTGATGTGGGAGACACTCAGGCTGCACGTTTGGCTCCTTGACACTTGCTCTAAAGAGTGGTCACAGATCCAGACCTCTGTGGGGCTGCACAGGCTGCTCAGTGCAGGCAGGCAGGCTGGAAACAGAGCCAGGGACTGTGGCTGCCCACTGAAGGGCACAGCTTGCATCTCCTGCATGTTGGGGATGAAAGCTCCAGAAGGTTTTCATCCCTAGAAGCTGGTGATTAATGTTCAGCTACAGAGAACCATAGGTATGGAACCAGTCAGGGCTTAGAGTGATACAATTATAAATTCATAGCCAGACTGTCATGATACAAATTAGTCTCAGCACTCATTTTCTTTGGCAAAACTCCCATTCTTTGGATGCCTTTCTGGTGAAATTTACTGTGACATGAAAGATATCCAAAGTACAGATAAAAGGAGTAGTTTTCCAAGTGCAAAATCCAATAGAAGTGTTTGCCATAAACTCCCCATAAAATAAGCTGGAAGGCAGCTTTCACATCCAGTCCATACCCCTGCTCAAAATAGGGTCAGCTTTGAAGTGAGATGGGGGTACTCAGGGCCTTATCCAGATAGGTTTTGAGTATATCCAAGAATGGAGAACTTACAGCCTCTCTGAGCACTTATTCTAGCACTTGATCTTCTTCACCATGAAGTTTTCCTCCTTATATCTAATTGGGATCCACCTTGCTGCAGCTGGGATTCACTGCCCCTTGCCTTTCATAGTGCACCCCCTAAAGAGTCTCGCTCCATCTTATCTATAACCATTTATTAGGTAATTACAGAGAGCAATTAGATACTCCATGAGCCATCTCTTCCCCAGATGAACCACCAGCTTTCTCAGCCTGTCCTTGTACACCATATGCTCCAGTACCCTGAGCATTTTGGTGGTTTAACTGAACTTGACCCAGTACAGAATTATAAAGTGGTTTGAGTTGGAAGGACCTTAAAGATCACATCATTCCAATGCCCCCCCACGGGCAGGGACACGGGCAGACCAGGTTGCTCAAAGCATCATCCAACCTGGCACTGAACAATTCCAGGAATGAGGCATCCATAGCTTCTCTGGGCAACCTGTGCCAGTGCCTCACCACCAAACTTGTTGCCTACCAGGACCCCTGGGACTTGCCTTGAAAGCTGCTTTCTAGCAAGCCCAGCCCGTGCTGTTGCAGGACATTATTCCTTACTGGATGCAGGACTTTGCATTTGCCTATATTGGACTTTGTGAAGTTTCTCTCAACCAATTTCTCCAGACAGCTGTCATCCCTCTTCAATGCCCTTCAATGCCTCTTCAGTGCATTGACTCTTCCACCAGTTTTGGGTCATTAGTGAACTTGGAGAGGTTCCATCCCATTCCATTCTCCAGCTTTAATGGAGACATTAAATAATATCAGACCCTGCAGTGAACCCCGAGGAACCCTCAGTAACCAGTCACTCCTTCAACTCTGATCCGCTGTGTGTGATATCTGGAGCCACAGGGTCCAGTCAATTTTCCACTCATCCTCCCACTCAGTCCTCTGGTCTCCAAATCAGCACCCAGGATATCACAGGAGGCTGTCAACAGCCTTGTTGAAGTTCAGGTAAACAACACCCACTGCTCCCCAGTGCCTGCTGAGACAGCCATGGCCCTCTGGCACTGCCTCTTTCAGTGCCCACTGGCATCACTGCCCACAGCAGTGTCCCCAGGTTTTGTCACACTGAAGGGGTGTTTCATGGGAGGGACATTTTCCATCTTTCCAAGACCATGTGAAAGGATTCTAATATCCGTGGTCTCCTGGTGCAGCTGATGCAGCCATGAGGACTTGATTGAATACCAACGCCAAGAGACAGCAGCAAAGTAAATTTTATTTGGAAGTATTGCTGCAAAACCATCATATCCATAGAGAAGGGTTTGATATATTAGTAATCAACTTCCCTGGAATATTCCTGTAATTGTTACAGTTCCTTAGGCGTAAGGAAACAATTTTCTGGATTTGGATCACTGTGTTAGTTAGTCTGACAAGCCCAAAATAAAGTAAATTTTCACACATCAATCATTAGCATATTTGCCTAAGAAACAGTGTGGAGAATTCATGCAAAATCAACAGCTTATTCAAGTAAATACATATTCATAATTATTCTATGTGAAATATTGCTTTCTGAGTTTATTCAGTGAATGCTAACTACCTTCCTAACAAATATACAAAAATAACAGTTCCCCTGTTACTATGGAGAGGGAGAGGAGATGATACTGTGCTGGAGGACTAATTGTAAAATCTTTAGAGTTAAGAACAAGATAGTGTAATTCCCTCGGACATAGTAATAATAATTCAGCAGCCCAAGGTCTTACGTTCAAGGTTTTGGAGGGGGAAATGAGAAGCTGTTGATGAGTTGGTCTAGAGATATACTGAAGGGGTGTTTCACGGGAGGGACATTTTCCATCATTCCTAGACACGAGAAGGGAAGGTGTAATTCTCAGCTGAAGCGAAACAAATACAGGAATAGGTTTGGCATTAGCAGCTACGCTGCATCTGAAATGGATTCGGGCTCGCAGGACTCCTATCAGAGCCCATCCCTGTGACATCTCCTGCAGCCCAGCTGGCAAAGCCAAGCGAGGATACAAATCCTTGAAGGAATCAGTATGCACACGTGTGCGCACACCCACCTGCAGCCACGCGGCCACTTGATACCTCATCTCCATAATGGGATTTGCTAGGAGCAAGCAGAATGCGATCGCTCCACCCCGCCTCTCTGATGCATCGGAAAGAGCCGGCATTCCATGTTTTATTGCCATGCGTGTGTGGAAAAAACTAGGCTGCGAGTCGCATTGATCAGAGAGCCAATAAGGCGAAGAAGGCACCCTGCAATATGGAGGCTGCAGAATCGCTGCCAGGGAGGGATCACAGCGCTGCCAAGTGTCACTGCAGCGAGGCACAGAGAGGCTCGGTGCTGCATTTTATAGGGCAGCTACAGGCAGTAATTTACACCTTTTTGCCAAAGATTGCTGAACGCTCTGCACCAATTCCTAACGCTCAGGTTCCCAGCGCCAGTATGTGGTAATTTTCCATATGGCACAGGGGCTTTTTCATCCCTAACAGTGCACTGCACTCATTATTATGCAGTGGGGTTTTTTGTTTCTGTACACCAGGCCTGGGATCTTACAAGGAAGTGATTATACTTGCCTAAATAGAGATTCTGGTGACAAGATAATTTACAACGCTCTGTTGCATAATCATTGAGCCAAGGTCAGGGAAACTATTGATGGAGCACGGTCAGGGCAGTTGTAAATAAACCCCACATCACGAAAGGGGCTACTGTCAATGAGAACAGACGGACAAGAAAGGACAGAAAAGAAAGAACCTCCAGCTCTCTCACCGTGGTAAATTCTTACTCCCCTCCCTTATCTCTGCAGATCCCATGGTTGGCTAATTAAAGAAGGAGGTGTAGCTATCAATCTAATCTCACTTGTTCTCAAATTTACCATAATTTCTACACTTGAGAGGCTGGTGAAATGAAATGAAACAGCACTACTAGAATTTCCCATTCATCAGCAGGATGCAGAACAACTCTGGGAATTGGGCTAAAAATAATTAAGAAGCAGGATCAGGTGCTGTGCACATGCATCTGTCTGTACACGGGCATGCAGGCACACAAGCATTTCCTGGAGGTAGAAGCAGCAGCACAGGGGGAGATGAACACCACCAGTAATTTTATCTTAACATATGAATGCTTGCAGATGTACTCACAGCATACTTATTAGAGCAGCAAAAACACCCGAGAAAACTGCCATCAAATTATGCTACAAATAATATCAGCTTTTTAAGCACATAAAAACTCCAGCAGCACTTCAGGAGGCACTTGGGAGGTGCTGGGGCAGCCACAGCACACAGGGTGCTCAGCACATGGCCCTCACCCCAGCACACTGTGGGCACAGAGCAGGTACACCCCCTTTGAGCAGGAAGGTTGACATTTTCTGGAAGCTTCCATGTTATTTCACATGTTTTGCACTTGTGCAGTAACACTAGAGCTTTCCAGAAAGCGTTGGAGTGGCTTTTGCCCCTTGTCCATACAGGCAGGCTGAGAATGAGGTGCTGCCAGGGGCCTGGCTGTGCTCAGCACAGTGAGGGTGTGAGGGTGCAGCTGGTCCAGGACCTCCTCCAAAAGACAGACTGATCAGACACATAGATATCCTGGATCATCAGAGCTGTTCTTCAAAATCCACCTTGATTTCAAAGGGATAGCTGAGAAGGAAGATGTACTTGAGAAACAGGACTAGGATGGAGGATTTAACTATATAAGTAGCTCTTACCAGCTCTCCAGCAGAATGATTTTTGAGAAAAATTCTCCAGCTTTACTTTACTTTTGAATTTAGTCAGCTTAAACATACAGGTACTTGCCATGTTCCAGGAAAAGCCTTTATCTAGTTTGCAGTTCTTCCAAGAAGGGTATAAGGAGATGGTGATGGGCCAGATCCTCAAGCCAGTATAAATCAAGGCTATTTGTTTGCCTCTGCTGGAACCACGACTCTTTTTCAGTTAAGAGCTAACACACAGCAACTTAATATGCATTTATGCTAATATTTGCACTTTTCAGGGTTTGGTAGATTGCATGGCTGGCACATGTCAGGCTGAATGTCACTTCCAAAAGCTAGGGGACCTACTGGAAACTGCCATTAAGAGTGACTAGCTAGCTGACAAGATGTAAGATGTAGCACCTCTCTGGAAAAGCCTTCCCACCTCAAGCTCCTCCTTGTGATTAATCTTTCCACTAGACAATACACATTACTATCTTAAAAAGACTGAATTTTTAAGGACAGGATGCATTAATGAACAGAGGAAAATTTGAACAAACTAGTACCTTCAAGCACTGCAAGACACAGGGAAAGGATACATGGAAGGAGTGGCCAGGTCCCTTCAGAGACCATAGCTGCAGCCCCTGTCTGCAACATTGCTTCCTGGCAGCATTACTGCATCCAGCCCTGGAATCCAGACTCCATGCCAATCACTCCAGAGCATTACTAAGATGAATGGCATCTCGGCAAAATTCAAATCAAAGTTTCTTTCCTGCACATTGGAGCGGGATAGGTAGCAAAGGTTGATGTAAAAAGTGAGCAAGCAACAATGACGGGGGTTTGTATCACACAAGCTTAGAAAATAGTCTGGAATAAAAAATGTGTGCATTATTGCCTTTCACACTATCTGATCTTGCACTGCCAGACAACTTAAACAAAGAGAATCTGTCAGAATTCAAGATCATTTTGCAAAGACTTTTAATTCTTCTTCACCAGATCACTCTCAGTAAGACCTGATGGAATGGGAGTTAGAACACATCCTATTAGAATGAACATAAATGACAATGATCATGATCCTCCACAACACTTCCACTTTAAGGAATCAGTTAATTAACCCTGAATTAAGCAGTCTTTCCAGTCAAGAATAAACCAGTCAATTGGTAAGGGTTTCCTGACACTTGCTTCTCAAGGACAAGATTCAGTAACCCTTATTCATGTTAAACATTAGCTTTCCCTGTGAGGAACCCCCAGAAATCAATAGGAGTTTCACTACATGAGTAAGACTGGCAGAATCTGATTCCAGTTATAAATTCAGATTGGCCCTCAGCTGGGTATTTCTGTCTGCTCTTTTCTTTTTCTTTTTTTTTTTCTTTCCATATTCCTCCTCCCCCATGTCTGCACCCAAGAAAATACAGAACGTTCCCTCTTATAAAAGGCACTTGAATGGCTGCTTCTCTTCTTTCTCTTTAATCCAAGAAGTATGAATATTTCTTGTTAAAGGAAGGTAATGTTTGACAAAACTTGGCAGATTTAAGTGTATTTCTAAACCTGGAAGGAGCCCAGCCTTTTTGACAAAATGGAAGCCACAATTTGTGACTTTTAAATGTGAAGAGGTTTATTTCTTCTTGAAGAAAAAAGTGTAGCTGAAGCCACTAGAGAAAGCATTAAGGGAAGCAATCTGGACTTAAAAAAAAAAGATATATATGAGCTACACTTTTTTCTTTTACCAAAGCATGTGAGGGAAGAGGTGGATAGAAACAAGGAGACATATTTTCTATTTGCAGTTCCTTTCCCCAAATTTTCCCAGAAGCAGAACAGGCTGTAGCTGGGTAGAGGAACTGAAAGCCTGAAGACACTGGCAAAGAGAAAAATACCCATGTGATGTAAAAGGGAGGTGGGAAAGAAAAATCCTTCAGCCTTTTATTTTGAGTTATCTCAAAGTTAAATTACATCTTGCTGCACAAGGGAACCACGTCTCCTGAGAGCTGCAGCCTGGGTTTCTGTGTCTCCTCTCTGGTCTGGCCTCCTACGTTGGACTCCTTCTCCCAAAATGTCACTGCCATGCACCACCTACAGCAATTTCTTTGACTCAGCCGAGCCAGAAAAGCATGTTTTGCTGTTGGGGCAGTTGTTGGGATGAGGAGACTGGAGGATGGTAGGGGAGCAATTCAGCCTTCAACCTTCCAGCTCAACAGGCTGAAGGATAGTAAGCTCAGGTTGGGCAACCCTACATGCAAGAAATTTTTTTACATTGCCTGATGAAAGAGTTGTTAGTGTGTTAGAGTTGCTCGTGGGGCAGAAACTACATTTTTGATCAAAAACATGGTTTTAATGGGAAAATTTAGAATCTATTCTTACTAAAAAGGAATAGCAAAACAATCCCCAGTGGGATCTCAGGAATGAAATCATGCAGAAATTATCCTTCCAATACTGATGTGCAGGCACAGTAGATGCTGGTGTTTTCTGCTACTGAATGACTGTTGCTCACACTGCCTTTTTCAAAGCCGAGTGACAGATTGTGCTGGAATTAGATGGGAAGCATTGCTACCTTGAAGCTATGTAAGTGTCTGTGACTTTACAGCACTGACTAGCTTTAAGTCTCTGTTTCCTTCCAGTTTAGTAGGTACTTTTCTGCATGAATTAGATGCTTCCAGATTTTTTGAGCTTGTTTCTCACATTGGACAGTGTCTGATTACTTGAAACTATTGGATACCTAGCAAGCTGGGGAAAAAAGAAAAAATAAAGAAAAAATAAAGGAAAACAAAAAAAAAGAGAGATGTATCTGGCTCTGGTATTTTCTGCTCATGTCCTAAAGCCATGTCATGTTGAAATAAGGTACATAGCATCTCTCCCATCCTCCTTCATTGACAGCCTCACACTTTCTGTGGGAAAGAAAACCTGGAGCATGCACAGACAGAGAATTGCAGCATGGTCAAATAGGTTTCTGATACAGAAGAGTGGGGCAGCAAGTCTGCAGGCTCCTCCCTGGCTGCAGAGACAGAGCCAGCAAGCCAGGAGTTCCTTATTCTTTCTGTAGACACAGACAAGATTTCCTGCTTAGTGTAGCATTGCCTCTGGGGCTGGAATTGGATTTCTCTCCAAACTGTTACTTCCTTTCAAGCTCCTCTTCTGTGCAGAAAATTTTAGAAGGAAATGCCACTGGATTACACAGCTGCTGTCTGCCTGGGCTTTAAATGTGCCAATTTGCATCAGTCTGTAGGCAGTGCTGAGAACAGGCTGGAAGTGACTGCACCCTTCCTATGTTACTAGTGGCATCTTACTTGCATATCTGAAACAATTGAAGGGAAAAGGTGAAGTAGGACTAGAGACAGCCAGCCCTGAGATAGTAGAAAAAACCCAAATTCTTCTTTTCTTCTGAGAAAAGCATGTGTGAAACACAGCACTCTTGGGGAATGCCCTGACAAGACATCAGGATGAAGCCTCAGTAACTGATGGAAGCAAAAAGAGGTAAAAAATGTCCCCATGAAGTAAAAACGTCTCCATTTGTGAAACTGGTCACACTGGGAATGAAAATTGTCGAGAACAAACTTGTCACTAAACAGACTGAAAAAATTTTAAAGATGAATTGTAACATTATCAGTGCACGATGAGACAGCTGATTCCTACCTGTTTTGCAGAAACAAATAAATGGGGTAAGAGCTCAACTGCAGAAATTCTGGCCAGAAGTGAAGTGCTAAAGCTTTGCAATTGCATTTTCTGTTAACAGATAAGCAGGCACATTGCCATGGGAAGCATCACCGTGTAGCATCACTACAAAGTCTTCAAATCTTACCTTTACAGTGTGCAAGCAGGTTTCCATCTCTTAGAGGGACATGCTGTCTTGCTGTTCAGTGTTTGGGTTATGCAAGGACTTTGTACCTTGGCAGGCTCAGGAGAAGAGGAGGCAATGTGAACAGCCTGGAAACTGGCTGTCTGCCTTGCTTCTCATTAAAGTAATTCTGGCATTAAGAGTTGTCACTTGGGAACCAGACAGAGATGTTGGGCTAGGACTCCTACATGAAGGAACTGCCTTATATGCTGGCTGTACATCCTCAAATTAGGACTGGGATGTATGTGTGAGTTAAGTGATTCAAATTTAGAACACCCTCAGACTTCTTCTATGCCCAAAGGAAGGCATAAGCATCTGCTAGCAATGCACAAGGCACCCAGATGTTAGAAGGAAAGTCAACAGAACTTCAACTTACTTGTCACCTGCCCTTTTTTGCAGAAGAGAATTTTAAAGGGTAGAGTACAGGAAAAACCCTACATGTGCTCAGTGCTTCCTCAGAGGAGGGTAAATAAACCCTTTAGGCCTTGTTGAACCAAGTTAGTAAAGCATAAAAATATTTAGTAATCATCATTCTATGGGTGCCAGCCTTTGCTGAACAGTCAGTTAACGTTATTTCAAGACATTTCTAAATATTTATAACAATGTCATGACTGCAATATCAACTACTTGAGTACCTCTCTCCTCAACGTGCTCCATTTCAGCTGGCACATTTGAGGAGCCATGTGCAGTATCTTAGGTGAAGAAGCACTTAAAAGGCATTAACTAATAAATTAACATCCCTGTTTTCAAAGGGATGTCTGAGAAGAAGAAAAAGGGAAACTCTCGAGTTAGCACTTAAAAACATAAGAGAAATCATACAGAATTTTTTAAAGAAACTAACTTGGACAACTGCTGTTATGATTATCTTATGAGATTCATTAAAGCCCTGTTTGACATTGAAATGAGTTCTTCTTTCTGGTGGTAAGAAAGGAGAGTATGTACTTTTTAAGAAATTACAGGATTTAGAAACGAAGATGAAAGATTCAGAACTACCTTGTAGTTACTTTCTGCTCCCTCTGCCCTCTTACAAACTGGAAATACTATAAGAGGCACAGTGACCTCTGATGTACCGCACAGGAGAAAATGAGAAAGTTAATAGGGGAATCACCAAATTAGACACCTGAAAGAACAGGATTAAAAGATGAATAAGAATATTATATCACTTGTCAGCATGGCATTACAGAGTCCAACTTCATCTTTTTTTCAGGTTTCATTAAGGAAATGACTAGATAGGGCTGGTTCTTTCCCAGCCCTGCGCAGCCTGCTGAAAAGGCAGGATACATTCACTCCAGTAGGATACATTCACTCAGTAGTTGCAGACCAATAAAGTGCAAGGCCTAAAAATTATTCCATGATGTTCCTATAGATTTGTACTGCACCTCTCTCCCTCTGCCCTAACTGGGCACAACTGCTCCATGCATCTATTGTGTGAGTGGGACTGAGCCTCCTCAGAGCTGCGTCACAGCCAAGGCACAGCTGCTCCTTGTGCTCCCTTTATTAAACACACCTGTGAAGGGGATTTGTATCACCTGAGCTACCCAGCTCCCTGGCTCTGCCCCACCCACTCATCCCATCACAGCACAGATCAGCTCCAAGTTTCCACTATAGCTTTAGAGGAACTAAAAAATGTGGGTGCATTCTGCTCCTCAGTTATTATCCAGCAGCAATCAGGCTTCAGATTTTCCTGAAGCAAATCAGAACTTGCTGCATTTCAAGCAAATGCTTGCAAGTATTAAAGATGTCATTAGCCATCCGGGCTTATTCCTCTTGGACTCCCATTTGTTCCTGAATATCTACCAGAGTATTTCTTTCCATATGTGGTCTGTACGAATGTAATGATCAAATACTATGATGCTGAAGATGCTCTAAAAATATACAAAATCTGAGTAGATTAGACTAAAATAAACATGCACAAGGATATGTTGGGAGATGATCCTTTTACTTAGAGCTTTCACCTTAGTGTGTTAAGAACTAGATTTTTTTTTCCTGGTATGTTATAAATCTTGTGTTTTTCCCTAGGCAAAAAGATATATTGAGAACAGCGTAAGTGGGTGAAAAATAAAAGAACTGGCAGACTGAAGTGTCATGGATGATGTTCTGCTTTTTAGCAGCTTATTAGGTGAATTTTATATTTGATTTCGTGCTGGTTGTAAGCCTGGGAAAAATATATTTTATAAATTAAGAAATCAGAAAAAAACCAGCAAATTGCAATATATCTTCACCTGTTATATGCATGCATACTCTTCTTAGAAATGGGTTCTCACAATCTAAATGGCTTCTAAGAAGTTGATTTTGACCTTTAAAAGAAATTTTGAAGTGACACATGTTAAAACTGAGATGTTCAGATATTGTAATAAGTTGACTGACTGGCTCAATATACAGCTATCAGAAACCAGTAGGATTTTCCTCTTTCTTTTGAGTTCATACAGGTTTGTATTGCTTGGCACCTTGCATTAGAATTTGGCTGAAAATAAAGCTCAGTCAAAAACCACCCTTAGCAGAGTTAATTCCAAATGATTTGGAAGTTGATTTGGTATCCAAGTGCCTCCATTCCCACAAGCACTCCTTTCTAGAAATAAGAGGCTGAGTTTTAAGTTAATTAAATAGGAGACAAGATTCTGATTGGTTTGATTTTCTTTCAGAAGGCTTGATTTGCCCTTCACAATTTCTGGCACATGCCCCTAAATAAGCAATATGTCACATCCCTGTTGCCATGCTGCATCTGTGGGACCGAACAAGCAAAGCCTTTCAGTTACAAAGGGACATTCAGCCTAGGCCACTGAATTCCAGTTCTACCTGAATGGTCCCACTTGATTTACCAAAGGCTGCTCCCTTAGATATCTGCTCAACCTGTCTGAAATGACTCACTGGAAACATTCTTAGCATATGCCTCAGGAAAAAAAAAACCTAAAAGAAGAAGCAGAAGAGTGGAAGGAAAATAAAGAGAGAAAAGGCAAAATAACTGTTCTGTGTTAATCTCTCAGAGCCTTATTTCATCTTGCATTTTGTCACTGAAAACCTCTCAAGTATTTAATTACGCATTTTTTTCTGTTTTTGTTATTTTTACGGGGACTGCAAATTGATCTGGAGAATTTCTATTTTGGATGTCATTAAGTAAGTATTATCTTTTCATTCTGACAGCTGATCTCTGACAAGAAATCTGCTGTTACCATTCCTCTTTTTTTCCTAGGTTCAGATGGAAATATTTCGCTTGAAATTTTCTCACTGCAAATATAAGAATTTTTCTTTACATCTGACATTATCTCATGTATTCTGGCTCTCTGAAAAAAAAGTCCCAGGGTCTTTTTTAAACATCTTTCATGCTGCCTACGCTTCAATAAAGATGAAGTGTTTATCTCTTCAACTTTTTATGCCTGGGACACATCCATGCAACAGGAGAGTGCAGTTACAAAGGTTCTACACAGGATGTTAAATGCCCACAGACGTGTCATGTCATGAAGATTGATTTAGTTTGGTTAAGGCATCTGATGCTTCCTTTTTATGTGGGGATGTTCCTAAAAGAATGTTCTGAACTTTGGGAACACCCTTATCTGCTATGTGATCTGAATTAATCTTCTCCTGTATCACAGCCTCTTATTTGCCTTTCCATACTTTCTATTTCTTCTGCTGAAAGTTTCACAGGAAGAAAGAATCACAGTAAGCCTTGTTTCTTCATTACTTATCAAGGCCACTGTCCCTCTTGGAATCAAAACACCATAGCAGAAATCTTCAACTCATTTTCTTTTAGATCCAAGAAACACATGGGCATCCATGTATATTTATCCAAAGATAAAACCCCTTTTCCCATTAAAGCATATTTCTTAATCTTCTGCAATGACACCAGGAAATGATACACTGCCCCTCACATCCTCCTGGCTTCTCCCCTGCTTTCAGCTACGATTTGCAATTACAGGGGCTCCAGAGCAGCCACCCTTCCACACAGAGTTGCCCTCCTCCCCATCTAGCCCTGTGCAACAAGCCCACCCCATCAGGTCCCTGTTCACTGCAGGGTCACGTCCCTCCCAGGACATTTTGATATCTCAAGCTTCATCTTTGTCTATCAGGGAAGACTTCAAAGTGCTGCTGAGGTCAGGGTTCAGATCCTTCTCTGGAAAAAACAAAAGAATATTCTAACTGTAGCTCAGATGCAAAGCAATTGATTGCATTTTGTCAAGGAGAATGAATTAAGCCCGGGCTACCCAAAAACAAATCACTTAAAACATTTGCAAGTCATATTAACTCCACATTATTTTAGGAGGTGTCCTGAAGGACTTTAGAGAGACATTTACAGAGGAGTTGTACCTACCAGGAGACAAAGCACTGACTGAAACACTAAATGACTACCAATGAAATCTAAGCAGTTCCATACTGCTGAGTTTTTTTCCTTTTCTTGAAATGCAGAAATTTCAAAGTACTAAAGTACAAGCAAAGAAAACTATAGGGTAGCCTAAATCACTCATTCAGGAATTCCAGACACAATCTATCATGTAAGTAGGTACCCATACTAAACTGCAGAAAAGAAAAATGTTGCAGAAAAGGAAAGGAAATGCATAAAACTAAATGCTAGCCATATACACTTGTCTGTTGTTGAGTTATAATTTACTCACAGTAATACCAGAAAGATTTATTAATCTACAACCAATCTTGAAAATATGAGGAGAGCCAACCAAGTTCCCAGTTGACAACCAGACCACCAATTGTCCCTTGTGCCTGGATAAGAATGAGCAAAGGGAATATAAAATATCCTGAAGGATCCTAAGATGTTTCAGAGTGTGTTTACAAGTTAGCAGAATGGAAAGCAGCATAGGCAAAAAGGTTGGTGACACAAGCTGGACCTGAGACAGCTGGGCAGAAAGGTTGGTTTGGATAAATTTCTCAATGATCCTTCTGATGCCACGTGCTTAGAAAAAACAAGTAAAAACAACCTGAATTCCTTGGACAAAATCCCTTGCCTTAATGCCAATTTGCTCTAATGACATTAAATCTTGTTTTGAAACTGATGAGGTTATACAGGGTAAGGACAGAAACTGGATCCCTATCCAGGGAGATGCTTACAGTTCTCCAGAGGATGATCAGTAGTAACACAAATGCAGTTTCTACTCTTTAAACCTGACATCAGTAATGGCAAGCTATTTCCCTTTCCACACTCTATTACAACTCCTTGTTTTGCTATTACTGGTGTCAGCTGCTGCTGGTTCAGCAGCCTGGAGATTTTCACCGGGCTCAGCCCCGCGGTGCCGAGGGCTTCACACACACCCAATACATGGAACTTGCAGCCTCCCCCTGCCCAGGAACTCAACTTCACCAGGACAAAGCAATCAAATGGCAGGAGGAGACCAGAACATGGAGAGACAGGAAGGAATCAGCCACAGGTCACCTCTCAGTGTCAGGAGGACAAGCAAAGCCAGGCTGTGCTGGCTGCAGGCCTCTGGAGACCCAGCTGCTCTGCACTGGCTCCTTGGTGCCATTTTCCTAGAGAGCTGGCTCTGACCAGGCCAGCTCTTCCAAAACAGAACTTGCACAAATCCTCAGATTTCTTGCCCATTACTTGCATGTTGTAATGAAGATATTTATTTGTCCCTAACAGATAAGTTAGGTTACCTAAACAACCTGATTGAGTATTTTTTCACGCTGATACTTGGTAAATTATTACTGAGCAATCTGGGCCTGTGGTGCCACAAACCAGGACAGCTTTGGCTCTTTCTCTGACCCATGTATCCTCTGCTCTCTCCTGTTTTTAGCTGGTCATTGACACAGGCAAGCAACTGCTGGTTCCAGCTCCAGCTGAAGGCAGCTAATGCCCAGCAAGAGATGCAAAAGCATGTTTGATACGAGGAACTACATCCTGAACATCAGCCTCTGTCGTAAGGGAAGGGTCAGCAGAGCACTTTCCAAGACTGATTAAAAACTCTGCTCAGCTGCAGGAGGGTGGGAGATGGCAGCCAGGCTGGCAGCTGGCACATCCTCACTGCAGAAGGATGGAGAGGTGGAAGTTTCTGTCAAGGGTAGGAACACAAATCCTTCTTGATACCAGGAGTCATAAAATCTCTAACAGTAAATTAGGAGAGAACAAACAGGTTTGGGGCTTTTTTTAACCCCTTGAGAGAATTTCAGTTGTTTCTTTGCCATAAAATACACAGAAACAAACTTGAACACTCTGGAAAAAGTTAAAATAAATATATTTCAGAGAATTGAATTGCTACAACATTTGTAATTTGTAAAACATTTGTAATTTGTAGCAATTTGTAATTGCTACAAAGCATTTGTAACATTTGTAATTTGTAATTGTTGTAATACAATTGTAATTGTAATTTCCCCCACCCCCCAAAAAAAACCAACAAAAAAAACCCAACAGAAAATGATGAAATTTTAAGAGAAGTCAATTATATTTCTTTGGGGTTTTTTTTCTGGCAAACTGCACTCACGTTTTCCAACTTCTCAACTGTAGATGCCAGAACTTACTTTTTTTTTCCTAGAAAGCGGTATCTGAACATTACTAAATTACGGTTGAAGTGGGAACCAACACAGCGCTAAATAAGAACACCAACACAGGCACAAATGCCAGTGCTGGTGATACAAAAAACCACTAACCCATTTCATCTGACTAAACAGCATAAGTAACAAAAGCCTTTGAATTGCTAGCAAGTTAAATCGCAAATTGTAGGGTTTGCTGTTAAGTAGTACATACCACAAGAAACTTTATCACAAACTGTTAGAGCTGGCAATAATTTGTGCTTGGCTTCCACTGCATAAAGCCCAAGTGCGCCCCTGAGAGGGGAAATCCTTGTGCCTGTGGAAAATAACTGCGAACTTTGCCCTATGGCAAGTTTGTAAGAGGCTGACACAGGAAAAAAGAAGTGAGTGGAAAGGATCTGACTGGAAACACAATAGCAGACTTAAAAGGCTCTGATAAATGAAAAGTCATTCCGAGATTAGAGTCTCATTCAAAAAAATAACACAGACATTTTCTGGTATGTGGCTGAAAATAGATTCCATATGAAAATGCTTAGTAGAGCTTATCAATACTTTTCATTCTCAGCAGTCTCTCTTTTTAAAACTAAAATGAAATTTTTAAAACATTCTGTAATTTAGACGCAGAAACTACAAAATTTGTCTTCATTTTTTCAAGCCAATAATGCAGTTTTAAAGATTTTGATGTTACAATTCCTTCACACTTTTTTCCCCTTCCATCTGCCTGATCTTGTCCTCACTTGTAAAAATACTACCAGCGAGGAAAAAGAAAACAACTTTCCTTGCCTGAAAACTGAACCAACTTAGAGTCAGTTGACTCAGAAGTTTGAGAAGCTTTGCAGAAAATTTAAGAGAAAGCACTGAGAAATGTTTACCATATTCAGATCATCTCTAATACCCAATGAATCTTTAAATCTCCATTTGCAGGATATATGTAATATTCTGAAGTCTGTAAAGGAGAGTTATGGACGGAATTTGTTTTTATTTTCCATGTAAAAAACAACCAAAACAAACCAAACTCCCCCCAAAACCCCACAACAAACCAAACTGATGGAATTTTTAAAAGACTAAGAAAAGTTTTCTCAGGTTTTCTAAGATTTGTTCATGGTGCAGCATGTAATAATTCATTTAGCAGCAAGAGCACACTTTGCGGAGGGGGAAGAGGGGGGAATAAAAAGCCATTATTCTGTCGATATTAGATATTAAAGCCTGGCAGCACCGAGTTAGGCACAGGCTTAGCGCTGCCACGTTTCTCACGGAGCGCATGCACAGGGGAGAAGAGCCGGTCAGCAATGGCACACGGGCGATCCCGCGCTCCAGCAACATCAGCCAAAAAAACAACACCCAGACTCCCCAGAGCGATTTCGCTCTACAAATTAATTCTCTACAAATTAATTCCCTGCGGGCCAAGCGGGTCAGAGACGCTGCCTCCCGGCTTTGTGCATCCCGTGCCTCCTTCCCAAAACGAGCGGAGCTGCGGGAGCCGCGGCCGCGCGGGCCAGCGCCACCTGGTGCCCAGCGCCGGGAAATGTCGCCGCGGAGCCAAACAAACGCCCCGTGCTGCAGCCGGGCGCCGCGCACCCATTGTTCGCATCGTCTTTCTCCTCCGAGATGTCTCGTTTTCACCAAGAGGCGTTCTGAGGCATCAGGCGATTTCGTTTCTGTTCAAAATACTGGGTTGCGGTTAAAAGTGTCCTCTCCGTTTTCAACCGGGCAGGATTTCGGTCGGGATTTGGTATTCTATTAAATATGCAGTGTAGGAATCTGGGAATCCAAACCACCAAAAAGTCAACTCTGCAACCATGACTCAAGTGAATAATCATGAGGCATCTGTGGGACTACTTCCAGGAGTGGGAAAAGCAGCATATGTCTCCAAAAGTGCTTAGAGCAGTGCAATTCTGCCAATTCTATCATGCGTCTCCTATCTGCTGGTTGAAGATGCAGCTTTGGGAGTCAAGTGTTTCCACGTGGATTTGAATTCTAACCCAAAAAGAAAAGCCAGTTTTTAACCCCGTCAGATAAAAAAGCCTGGGGAGGTGTGAGACATGTGAATCCCCAAAACTAGATGCCACCATGAGTAATAAAGCAGTTTATTTTAAAATTTTTGTGAATACCACCAAGCGAATGCGGGCTTGAGCGCCTGGAGATGACAATACTGAGCAAACTCTGAAATTTGCTCTTGGATGCAGCCGCTCAGTACATCAACCTTTCAGAAGAGACCACCACCCCCAAATTCTGCAGGCTTGCACTTCACCTTCTGCCCTTGCTGAACAACCCCGTGCAAGAGGCTGGAAAACAGTTCTGGATCACTTAGGGAAAGAAGGCGAAGAGGGGATACTGACAAATCCTATTTAAATTCACAGATCAAATGTTGCCACTGTGAGTAATTACAATTGGATTAATTTACATAAATGGTAACTACAATGTATCTCCTTCACCAGAGAAATCACCTAAATGCAGATACAGCCACAAAATCACTGCTTACTGTAGTACTCCTCCTTGTGCTTTTATTAAAAATATAAACTAACATACAAATCTAGTTTATGGCTTGTTTCTTCCCATTTCCACAATGATCCCAAGTTTTCTGAAGAGTAGAACAAAGCAACCTGTTTGTTGTCTGAAATCCAGCAGCTCATAGGGTTGTATGATGCTATAGGAAGCTTATTCCTTATTTTACTGTTCTTCTGCTGTGGTTTGCACCCACATGTGAATTTTTTTTTTTTTGGTTGCTGTTCCAGCCAGTTTGTATCTTCTAGCTGGAAGCAGCATACATTCTAGCAGCATAGCATCCTGACTGCATCTTCAAACAAGACCTTTGCAAGACAATGCTCACAGTGGCTCTGTTTAGAGTTTTGTTCTTATGAGGAAGCAAGCAGATCCTCCTGGTTGCTTCTGAAAGCATCTCTTCACTGCATTTTCCATCTGCGCTGGCTTCTGTTTTAACCACTAAGGTCAAGCCTGTGTGGTTTTCCCACTCTGCCTGTTGCATTAGTAGCACTCTGAAAGTGAGACTTTAACTGGATGGGAAGTGTTTGGTGAATTTTTAAATCTCATTATTGATTTCACATTAATTTTCTTTATGAACCAGGGAAAGCTCTTACACAAGGGTATAAAAGCCAAGAAATATTTGACAAGTTGCTTAAAATCTATTGCCTGGAAGAAGCCTGATAGATCTATTAATTTATTTTCCTGATATTTTAGTATATTCTTTAAACATATTTTCACTGATTATTATTATCCATCCTGAAGTATACAGCACAAAAGCAATCATATATTACCTGCAGCAGAGGTTGCTACCTCCCAAAGCTGGTTTTTTCCTTGTCTTCAATGGAACATGCTTAGAACATGACTTTGCCTCTACACCAGTCCACACCAATACTGTGGCTTCTGTTTTAGGGCATCAAACCTGTAAAATGAGCAGATTCTTTTATATATGCAAACTTCTCTACCTGTTACATCAGTTTATTTCACATCCCATGAGTGTTCTTTTGGACACAGATTATTGATTGCTCTTTAGTGAATAACTTTTTAGTCAGTCTTTGGCCTCAGAAAATTACCTTTGAATGTTTTATACAAAAGTATTCATTATGAACAATTAATGTACCGAAAATGTCAGCACCTCAAGAAGGCATTATATAAAAGATGAGTAAATTTATGGTCATGCATCATTCAAACTTCCTGCACTTCTCATGCTTTTAAAATGTATGTCTTACATTGTAGTAAGACAGCTTGTAACAATTTGATGACCTGAATGGAATAATTTCAAAAATGTCTTTCTGTGTATTTTAGAAAAATGTTCGAAATTAAGAGGTTTTTTTTCTCTACCACTATTTTTAGGTATGACATGTCACAGCTTTATAGCATTTCAAAATATTTACTTTGCAACATCTCTTCACATGTTTTTTAATCAGAAGCCAAAAGAAATGTGGTTCAGAGGAAGCTTCAGTCTACATAGAGTCATTCATAGAAAGTGAGGAAAGTCTTTTGTATCAGCTGGAGGGTGGAAGGACTGCTTGTACCCATTTATATTGATATTTGTTAAATTTTATAATGTAGAACACCCTGAAATTAAACCTCTTAAGCTTTTCCCTCTGACATGTGGAAGAATCTCAGATTGTTTCCCTTAATTTAGTAAGCTTTAAGCCTTGAAAATGATGCATGTTTCACATCACTGTCCAAATGCTCTAAGAAGTATTCTAAAGGTACTGCCAGCTAATTAACCAAATCCAGGAGCAGATTTTAATCTAATTTTCAGTAACACTAGAGATAACAGTCTCAGTGCAGCTGGTTTGCTGGAAGGGAGACCAGAGGTCACTTTAGGTGATTAGCTGCAGTCACGGGCAGCACATACCTCTCTTGTCAAGTCACAGCACCACACCTAGGAGAACGTGAGCAGAGGAGGTCAAGGGTTGGTTCCTCCTTGGCAAGAACAACGGCCACCCCCCC
>VWYI01013807.1:82694-291592 GCA_013399455.1 Anthoscopus minutus | reverse complement strand
GTCAGTTAAAGAAAGAGGTTAAGTTTCAGATGAAAAGAAAATGAAGAGATGTCCTACTATAGGGACTGAAAATACTTTTAATAATGCCATAAAAATAGACTTTAATAAGCTACTGTATTTCCTTTAATTTGTGAGAAAAAACAAGTATGGGGGGGATAGAAAGTTCAAACTGTGGACCTGAGCAAAACCAGCAGATGTTAAAGAAGCAGTGATGCTATGAAGAATTTGAACATAAAGACAGAGATAAGAATGAAAAAAACTCTGTGTCTCAGAGAGAAAAGAAAAAGACCTCTATTCTTGGAGATAAAGATTATTACAAAAATCAGTGATGAGAACCTTTCCTTTGAACAGCTCATCCGTTTAAAAATGACACCTCAGTTGTTGACATAGCCCATTCACTCAACTGTGAAGAAACTGTAAAAATGAGAGAAATTTCACAATAGCAAAAGTTTTTTTCTAAACTGCACAGCTGCTGTTTATGAAGATGCAAAGCCATGAAAAGACTCTGTTCTTATAGAAATTTCTCCATGATGTTGCAAGAGAAAACTCCTTGCTGTATAAAAACTGAAAAAAGACTCTTAGAAATTATAACTGATTTAAAATCCCAAGTTTTGTTTTTATGTTGTCAGTTAGAAAAAGAAAGAAAGTGAGCAAAAGGAAGAAAATGTTCTGGAAAGATTAATTCTGGTTTTTTCTTCTTTTTTCTATTATTTTAGTTTTGTTAATAATGCTTTCTTCATTGTCTTAAAATTTGAACCTGTTCTTGCCCCTTCTTGTAAAATCATATCTCACAGCAAAAAAATAAGTGTACTGGTGAGTTTACCACAACTGTTTATTCTGAGAGCCAGGGTAGTAACTTTTCAGCATTAGAGGGTAACAGAAAGCTAAGAGCCAGGCTCTGTCCACAGGACTTTTTACAAATTCAAAGACATCTTGATTTGAGACCGCATTCAGCACAAGACTAGGATTCCTTGTTACCAACTCTCTCGATGGGTCATCTTCTTCTGCAGTCACTGGGGAAGATAATTTCGATACATAAAATCCATATTCCATTTCTATTCAATGCGCCCTTCTGCTTGGTATGGTGGCTCACATTAAGGTCTGTGCCCTGGATAAACATCTGAAATTGTTCTGAAAGACTCAGATCCCCAAAAAGGACAAAATTACTCTTCTCTCTTGAGTTATACTTCACTGAGTGTTTTGCCCAGGCAATTTAAAGGCAGCAGTGTCCTGACTGGAGAAATGAGTCTGCTCAATGCACTTTTCTGGGAATTCTGCCTGATATGCCTCTTTTCAAACCACTCAGAATAGAACTGCCCTGCATAATCCTAGGCTCAATTTTGGCAGCACTGACCTTTGCAGAGTGATGAATCCTTCTACATTCCCTGTTCCCATCCCCACTAACACAATCATTTCTTACTTCAGGTAAATCATCTCCCACTGAGGTCTTCAGAGCCACCTCTCACCTCAGACACAGCAAACATTTTCCAGAAGGAAAACAGACAAAGTCTGAACCAAGCTTTGCCACCACACAGGTGAGCAACCCATAATAACCACGAGGAGCTCACCTGCTTCAGCTTCGTCCCCACCATGGAAGCACTGCTGTCCAGCACAAACACGACGTTCTTTGGCAAGGGAGGAAGATCTGTGGGGGCGAAGTAGTGCACAAAATATCCATTGAGGATCTGTGGAAGAGCAAGGGAGTCAGGAATCAAAGGCAGCTCGTGGTGCAATGTTCTACACACATGACTATGGAATATTTGGATGTATTCCGTGACTCTGTCTACACTGGAGGATATGAATGCTCCTTGGTATCCTTCTTAATTCTGGTCCCCTGTTTATCCAGACTGGATAAGCCAACTGGAGCTCTCCACATTTGGTTTTCCTTCCAAATGCAAGCATATACACATGTGCCCACAGATCAGAACCACAACATGCACTTGAGGAACTGGCCTTGTATCCAGATATGTACAGCCAGTATATTGAGAAACTGAAAATCAGATACAAAAAAGATCTCAATGAAGTTGGGGTTTAAGTCCATTTTGTGGCTGCTAATTGACTAGTTTTATTTTGGACAGTTCTTACAAGATGGAGGAGTAGCCTTCACTCAAAAAGCATTTTCTAGGAATTTGGAGCAGGCAAAATAATGGAACCATCTCAAGTACAGTTAATAAAACAGAAAAGATGAGTCAAGTGTACAGTACCTGAACATCCCCAACACTCAGCTCCCTGTTGACATCATATCTAATTATGAAGTCTCCCAAAATTCCATTTCGGGCAATCTTGGTTTGCTCAACAACACTGGGATTAAATGTAACCTTAGCTAAGGTTTTGGTGTGCCCAATGACAGTAGAAGGAGGAGGAGACACATCACCTGTTGACATAAAACCACAATATTACAGGTTTTTCCCACTGCCTTACAGATGTCAAAGCACAGCACAGGTGGTATTGCCATGGAGCCAAGTCAGCCAGTGGTATGACTTATTTGGATTAAAGATTCAGCTCTCCAGTGATTAAAAAAAAAGAGAGATAAAAAAAATTCTCCCCTCTTCTCTGACTTTAAAGTAAAACCCATCTTGCAATGCTCTTGGGGATATAAATGTTTGCAGAAAATTCCTGTATTCAGTTCTGTTTGGCCAAACACACAACTCAAACATGCTGTTCATTCCAGCCAGCTCTAGACATCCAGGATGCAGATCCTACACCTGATATCCTGACAGTCAGTGCAAGTATGATTCATTTGACCTGCTTAAACATTTCTTCCAGGATTAGATGAATCAAGCTGTAGATTTTTCCTTATTGATTATAAAGAATTCTTGAGGTGGCATATTCAGACATACCACAGGCGTGTGAGGTGGGATTGCTCTGAGTGACCTCAGATCCTCCTTACAGCAGCCTTTTATATTCTTGAACACAGTTCTTATGTCTTCCCTCGGGTTTCTTTTCTAGGCAACACTTGATATCTGGATCACAATTACTCTCCTCTGTTTATTTGCCTTGTTGTTTTTAAACAAGTGACAGAGAGAAAAATCTATGAGATTTCAGAGTCCAGAGCATGGATGAACTCCAAATGCTTGGGCTGGTTTGGGCACACGCTGAGGGAGTTAGTAGAGCCTTCAGACAAACTTTCCACCAAATTCAGCTGAAGTAAACAGAGCCAGGAAAAGCATTTTCCAGATGAAATTGTCAAACTCACAAGAGGAACAGTTAAACCTAAATTATTTTGGAGTTGGGCAGATTTGGGATTAGAGCTCAAATGCGAAGTTTATCCTCCACTAACATGTGGAAACTTCCAGACAGTTGTTATAAGAAATAAAAAGCTTTCTGAGACCTTTGACTTCAGAAAGAAACAGTCATCCTCTAGCAGCCTAATGTCTCCTTGCCCAGCCCCATGGCTAATTCTCACACAGCTACACTGGAGGAACAAGATGAGGACAGCATCCAGGACATCATCCAGAAAGTGGCTCCATTCTGAGGTTGCCAGAGAAGGTCAGGATCATTGGCCTCAATGCCTCCTGGTTTTGAGTTTGTATGTGACAGAAGACAACACCTGCTCACGCCAAAAGATCATTTTCCAAAATTCACATGCCTAATGCCTTCCTTTGGGAAAAATACAACTCTCATATGGAGCCATGTGTGCAGGAGTTACTGTACAAGGAAATTCCCTAGAAAGACCTGTCATCACATTGCCTCTGCTCCCCATTCAGAGAGGATGGATGCAGGACTTTCTAAGAGACAAGAAATGCACATATCCACAAGTGATACTGGAGGGGGCACCAGGATGCTGGTGGCTCAAACTCTCAGGGCGAGCTGCTGATGAGCAAAGCACCCACCCAGGTACCAGGGGCAAGCACAGCCCAGCTCAGGCTGCAGCTGGTGTTGGACCAGGTAAGGAAAGAGAAAAACCTCCCCCTTCCCTGGGAACTTCATCTCTGTCCTTATCCAGTGAACTCAGCTGTGATAACTCCCCTGCCCAGGTGACATTCACACAGAACCTGAAGGTGCTCACACTGCTGATGGGCCATGGTGGGACATTACTGACAACAGTGCTGATTTAACAGGCAGCTGCATCTTCTGAGAAAGTGTCAAAGATTCCTGAAGTGTCCCATGACCCACAACATTCCATCATTCAGGTGTCCTTGATCCAAAATATTCCAACAGTCATTACAAGCTCCCCACCCCTGGGCAAGTAGCTGAGCATTCCCACCTGAATTTGAGTGAATATAAACCAAACAGATTGTGCATTCCGTAGGTTTCCCCAGGATTTCCCTCACCAGATGATGGATCCAGCCTGTGATCACCACTTTGACCAACAGACATTGAAATTGCAAGAACCAAGCCTCATCACAAGTCTTTTCTGAAGTGATATATTTACGGTTTTATATTCTCACATTACTATAGATAATAAGAACCAAAACATATCTGTTTTCCTGTGCAACCCGGTTGTTTTAAAATAAACCTACATGTGTGTATTTACAAACACTGATGAATTAATGTCCTTTCAAGAAGTTTGCTTACCCTCACCTTTTAGGATGGGTTGTAACAGCTTGATGGCCCAACATATTTTTCATCCACTACTCTCAAAGTAATTTACTAATACTGATCAAAATCTCATATTTTATCATTAACTATGAGACAGTTTAGACATAGAAAATAGAGGAAGAGAGCTTTCATTACATATTCAACCTAAAACCATTCAGGCAGTATCATTTTTCAATGTTCCAGTGTCCAGCCAAGTAGTAATGAAGCGTTTTGAGCCATGGGAATCCAAGAGACAGCAGACACTTTTTTCTGGTTTACCCCCAGTATATAGACTGTCTGCCAAGCAGTTCCTCTTTAAATGTGAGATTGCAAATTCACCTGTCTTTCACTTAAAAACTCACAGCCTTCCCTGGAGGTCTCACTGGATGTGCAGATCCCACGCTTTTTGGGTGTCATATGAGCAAGAATGCTTTGCAGGGAGCAACTAATGGCCCTGATGGTTTGTGTTTGGATCTGTCTTGAGAGATGAGAGTCAGCTGGAATATAGTGGGCAACCACATGGGATGATTCCAGACAGAAAGGGTCTGTAATTGAATTCTGAACACAGACAAAGCTCAGGGAATCTGGGTTTGAATTACCCAGTTCTCAGTTGCGTTAGCCATCCTGCAATGGGACACCTATTTTATATACATTTTACTGGCTAGGGAGGATTATAGAATCCAACAGCTCAGGCCCATTTTTATATGAGTTCTTTGAAATCTGAAGCATGATGCCAAGAATGTCAGTGCTCCCAGATTGCCATTTGGATAGTGAATTACATGAGTTTTCCCTGTATGTCATTTACATATAGGAATTTCCATAGTGTGCTGGACCAAAAGTGTGTCTGCTCTGCTTAGTCTGTCTCTACCCTGATCAATGCCAGATGTCTTGTAGGCAACCAAACGCCAACAATGCACTGTGATATTCCCTCACAGGTGAAAAAGGCTTCCTGCCTGTCCTGATGAGGCGCATTTATCACTTGCCACGTGGATGTATGGCACAGAGACTAATGAGGCTTGGCCTGAAGATAGTCCAGGTCACTGAGAGCCTTGATTTCATGTGATTTGGGTGAAATAGGTAGGATGCCACTAAGCAATCAGTTTAAGTCCAGTTCACAGGATCTTTCTGTGGCATATGAGCAGCTCTACTGATTTTGCTGGCACTGAGTTGCTTCGAGTGACTGAGGGTCAAGTGCCAAAAGACTCTGCATCCTCCTTCCATACTTCTTTTTTGGTGTTTTTTCACAACATGTAGCAATCACAATATCCTGAGCTGTTGGTTTACACTAGAAAAAATTACATTTACACTGTTTGAACAGTGAGCAAGGACAGTTAGGGTTAAGAGTAGATACTCAGATAGCACTTAGTGCTTTGGCAAAATACGGATTTTCCTCTTGGAATTTCCCATGTTCTGAAGTGCAGGATTTCCTATCTTCCTTGGCATGGATGGATGGAAAAAACAATTCACTTGAGTGAATAAAATAAACAGCTCCCAGGAGATGCGGAAGCCAGGGAAGGGCCTGCTCCAGTGCTGAGTACAAGGCCTGGAGGCCCAGTTCAAAGCTCTTAAAGACAATAGCAAAAAACCCCAAACTCTGTTGGGATGAATGGGATCAGCCCTGTATTCATTAAGCTTCAAAGTCCTGACAGGCTTAGGCACAGATACCACACAGACAGTCATCCAGAGAAAATAGATCCAGCGCTGCCAGGCCACTTCTAGAGAAGTGATCAAGACCCCACAAACAACAGAACCACGGGTCATAAAATCCCTCCTTACCTTCAGCTTTCCCATTGCCTTTCTGCTTGCTGTTTCGAAGGGGAGGCACCTCCAGGGACACAATTCCTGAGTTCTCCAGGATGTTCACCTCCACTCGTAACCGCCCCACCAGCTGCTGGGGCCGGATGCTGACGGTGTATTCGTATTTCCCCAGTCGCCTCTGCAGAAGTTCCTCATAATGCAAAATGAACCTGGCCTGCATCTTGCGAGGAATAAAGACGGAGGCCTTGAATGTCTCATAGCCGTTCTCCCTGGAAGGAAAATCCAAAGACACCTTCACATCCCATACACGTCACACATTACCCCCTTCCCCTCCCCCAGATAGTTTTGCCTGACCCTTTTCCCTGTAAATAATCAGCTGAACCTTCCCATTGAATCTTGTTGAACACCTGTTGCATTTACCATTGAACTTTGTTGATTTGCTGCTTTATATGAATAAAGTACATTCTTGCTTCCCTCTTGAGTGAAGTGGATGACTCAGTCCATGACAGCACCCTAATTTTCCTTTCTGTTATTTAGGAAGTAACAAGAATTCTTTCCCCCAGTAGTACATCCTGGACCATCTTGGAATTTAAAAAGTTGTATGACAGGGTTAGAAAAGGCCACATGCAATTTTTCATGGCTTGGAGTATAGGAATGACACCAGGCAGTGCAGGTACCATTCAGTTTAGTTGTTCCTTACTAAAATCCATGGATGGGCATGTCAAGGCAGCCAAGATAAAGATGGCAGGAGATTGTATCACTTCCCAGAACACAGCCAAATGCACAAAACTCACCTTCCTTCTGCGGGGCTTGGAGGCTTCTTATGCCTTTCTTTGTCATCAGTGCTATTTTTCTTTTCTTTCCCTGTGACCTCTCCGTAATAAGTCTTGTTGCCAATGCTCCTGGAGAGATCAGAGATGTCAGCATGGTCACTCTGCACCCAAGTACAATGACAGGTGTACATTTGCTGCAGGTGTTTTCACAGACTTTGATGTGGGAAGAACCTCAGAGTGCTGCTGGTGTCACTCTCCTCAGTCCACCAAAGTCTCTGGGACAGAAGCTATCTTGGAAGTTCCCTGGCTGGAAATACCAGCCCAGTACAAAGGCAGAAGTCTCTTATTCTTCCTTTTCACTCTAAATGAAAGTATTTCATAAAGAGTGGGTCCCCTATCTCCTCTGGTCAAATCTGAAGCTGTAGCCCCAATATCTGTCTGTAGAAAGGATGTGAGCATGATCAAACCAAATAGTTTGAGACCAAGAGTTTAATTAATTGGTCATTTCACTATGAGGTTTCTATTTGGTTTATCATTTGAACCTCCAGCAGCCACTGAACCCATCTGCTGGAGCTGACTTCTGCTCCATTGACAATGGGGAAAACATGAAATAACAAGATTCATAGGCATTACAGTCAGTCAGGTGAAATAAATATATCTGCCAGTGTTGCTGAAACTTTCTCTGGAAAGGTTTTTGAGGTCTTGAAGAGAGTTTTCTCATTCAAATCAGAGAGAGGAGGAAGCGGTTAAAAGACACAGATGGGAAAACAGAGTAGCTTCCCTCCCTGTTTACATTGAGGATTTGAATTTAGTGTCATGGCATCCATAGACTTGGTCTGTGCATTACTTACATGGTGAAGTTGGAGATGAAAGCTGCAGCTGGGATCTGCATCTCAAACAGCGCTTCCCGTGCCTCAGAGCCGCTGTTCACCATGGTGCAGGACACGGTGGTGAACGCGTACCGGGAAATGATCGTGGATCTCACGTGGAACTCAGACATCCGAGGCCTGGTTTCCTATGGGAATCAAAAGGTCACCTCTAAACAGACATCTGGATACCTCCCCCCTTCGGTGTTTCCATGGGTTTAATATTTAATGTGGACTAGGAAACTCCCACTCAATGAGTATTAGACCTCCTGACAATAGCAGGCAAGGTGGGCTCGTCCTCAAAATTTCAGGTGAGCTGCAAACAGTAAATCAGGAACGTGGTACTGCCTTTGTTCATGCACAGAGGCCACAGACATTGTCCAGTGCTTGGAAAAGGTCTGAGAGCTCTGCTTATGCCAGCCTTTAAGTTGTGAAACACCCTGACAAAATCCATCTGTGTCCTAAACTGAAGCCTTCAACTCTGACTGTGTGAGAGGATCAGGATTATTCCCTTGTGTCCTGGGAAGAGAAGCTCAAAATATGTCCCCATGGGGTCCAGAACTGTGTCACAGACTCTGCCCTGTGCACTGTGCACAAGAGCAGATGGAAGACTTCTTGAAAGACTGACGTCACCATTTATGAAGCAGCACCTTCAAATTCATCCAGTCAGATCCCTAAGTTATGTAAACAGAGAAACTGCTGTCAATGGAGTCAACTGAGTCCTTCTCTGCTGAGAATCCATCCTGAAAGTCTGCACCAATGGATGAACAAACTTAATAAAAAACACTGACACTGTGACATCTCAAACAAAATATTTTAAGCTTTTTAGCCCACACTGGACTCCATCCAGCAGAGACAGCAGTGAATGACACATGATGTAGCAATGGAAGATGAAAGCCAATTTCTGCTTCTTGGGAATGTGTTTTCGTGCACAAGTCCTGAGTTGGAGCATTTCTCCAGACTAATGTGTTTTTTGACAGCAATATCTCCATGGAGCTCAAATGTTTTCTTCCTGGAATACTTCAGTGCCCTTAACTGTAAGCAGCCCTTGAAAAAGAAAAATCTGTGCATCAACTTACACAATCAAGGGCCAAACCCTCAAAGCAGAAGGGAGATAAAGGGTAAAATACACTGTAAATACAGAGCAATCTCACTAAGCCAAGTACAGTGAGACTCTTCCTATTGAGGCTGGTAAAAACTCACAGTCACGTAAGAGTGAGGACAAGATCAGGCTCTTCAGCTGCAAGTCCAGGCCTTCTTTCAGAACAAAAATAATTTTGGCAAACAGCTTAAGAAAGGGAGCAAGTGTTTGTCTGAGTATGAAACAAGAACACTTCTGCAGTAGCTGATGGCATCAGGAGTAACTGAACATCCAACTAACCAGGCTGCTGGGCTAGGGAATTCCAGGCAAATGGACGAATGAGAATCCACTGGAAACACAGATCTACCAACAGACTTGGCATAAAGTCCTGCCTGCCTGCACTTGCAAGGCTTGGAAAGATTGATAATGTGTCTCAGATGAACCTAGTCATGATAGATTAACTGGGGAAGATTGTGCTCTGTGTCCAGGGTCCTGCTCAGGTTACATGGAGCACAATGGCAAGAGATTAGAATATCCAGGGTAGGAGTCACCTCACTGATTTTAGGCAGATCAGTGCAATGGATCTCTGGATCTAGGCTAGAGTGCCCCTACACAGATCTAATGTCCCACCCTTAGACCACTTAATTGACTGCTGTTATTTAGAGCTATATCCTGCTGTTCTTAGGACCTTCCCTGATACATAGGCATGCCTTTCTACTCTCATTATCCTGAAGGTGGAGAAGATGGGGAGTTTTAATTGAAACAGGGTTGTAGGAATGTTTTCAGATATAATGAGCTGATACTTCATTCAGTGTTCCATGACACTAATTGCCTGAGGCATAGCAAGGTACACAGAGGATTTAATAACAGCAGTTATAGAAAGAATCAGAAACTACAGCAAATTTGTTGGTGTCAGACCTTCTGCATTCACCCCCATGTGCTGCAGTTCATCAAAAACTGTGGGTTTATATGTAGCTGACAGATGATGAGCAAAAGAGGATCAAGCCCTTTGCCTTTCACTTGAGATACAAGTGGCTCTGCAATGACCTGTCTGACACTGTGAATGCACTGATGGACTCACAGGAACTCAGAAACTCTTTCAAATGTGACAGAGAGCATGAACTTGCCATTGTTGGGACAACAACAGGAGAATGGTTGTGTTGGGTGAGATAAAAGCAGCTCTGATTCTGCAGCCTGTCACTGGCAGAGACCAACAGCACATGCTTAGAAGAGAGTGTAAGATCAGTCCAACCTGCACTGATACTATCCAGAAATATTCTCTCAGTTTCCAGTAATTTGGGGCTGAAGGAAATCCCAAGTCAAGGGTGGTATTTTTGTGGTATATTTGTATTCTGTGGATTTCTCTTCTATTACTATACACAGCTGCTTTTTGAATCCATAGAAACTTTTAGCATCCACAACATCCTGCTGCAAGGAGTTCCACAGCTGAATGGTATTTTATATGAAAAAAAGAAAGTCACTTAGGGTTTTTTTGCTAAATCCACTCTTTGCTGGCTTCAGCTGAGCTCTGTTAAAGAATCACAGAATGGTTTGGGTTAGAAGCAGGGACCTTAAAGCCCATCCAGTTCAATGGGCAGGGACACCTTCCACTAGACTAGGTTGCTCCAAACCTTGTCCAACCTGGCTTTGGACAATTCCAGAGATGGGGCAAATATCTCTATCCCACCGAACAAGCTCCAGTTCTGAAACCCTTACAATGTGAGGAATGGCAAAAAAAAAAAAAAAAAAAAAGCAACAATAAATGACATTCAACATCCCTCCCTCTTCCTGGTGGATGTGAGTAGCTGCTGGAGAAATCAAACACTGAATAAGGGCATCATGTAGAGCTGAGGATCAAAAAACTGGTTCACCTTCCCATCTCTGGAAGGGATCTGCCATTCCCTGTATATAGAAAATATAAATGGTGGGGGCACAGGCCATTTCCAAACAGGTTGCTCGGTCAGGCTGGGCAGGCAGCCCGAATTCCACTCTGTGATTCCTCTGCTGCATTCCCTGGAGCTCTTGCACAATCCATCAGTGCCTGGTGCTCTGACTTACAGCAGCACAAATGCCTGGTTTTTTCTGCACTTTTTATTGAGCCCTTCAGAAGATGAGAGGCAGCTCAAAGGGGAAAAAAAAGCAAAACAAACCATTTGTTTAATGTTATTATTACCATGATTTATCATCCCTATTAAAAATTAAGTGAGGGAATGCCAAGGCAGCAGATTAGCACAGTGCTATGAGGCAGGTTGGCTGGATGCTTTTTTTGGAGGTGTCCTGGTTATGATGATGAGCTGGCAGCTGAAATTTTCTCACCAAACAAATTATTTTATGCTTGTTTACATGAAATACTTGGAAGGACAGAAAAAGAGCTGAATATAAATGAAATCCATTCCATATTTTTGCCTTTATCAGTTACTTTCATCACAACAAATTGACTGTCTCTCAGTTCAGAAGTAATAAACTGGTAATAAGCCTGAGAGTTTCTCTCTAGGCTGCTGATTCCAATCTGTCAAAGATGAAGGGGACCAGAAGCTGTAAAGGTGATGACTGTTTAGTGTGTGAAATGAGTTCCACCAGTTCTCAATTGGGAAGTCTCCCAGAAAAGCCAGAAAAATAACTGGCCATGAACAGCAATTCCACTGGCTGCCTCTCTACATCTAAATTTTAGGTTTCTGTGCTGAAAGAAGGATATTGGCTTCCTTCTTTGCTTCATTTCTCCAGCAGGTTTTGTCAGAGAATGACAGAATTCTTCAAATTTCAAAGCTAACTCACTTGCTCGTCAAACTCAATGAGATTTCATCAGACTTATGTTCACTGCATTGTTAAGGTTTGCAACATTAGATGTTCTTTCTCCAAATCTGGGCTTGAGAAGATTAGGAAATATTAGAGGAATCTGTACCTGTTGCACTAATCAAAATGAAGATTTCTCTTTTTTTTCATTACCCAGAATCTCACTCTACCATCAAATAGTTATATCAAACAATAACATCAATAGTTCATTCCTGGGCACAGGGATGCACACACACGCACATATCCAGGGAAAGTGTAGTTCCCATGAGGTAAAATAAAGACAGGGAGGGAATGATACATACCAGCCTCTGCAGGAATTTGGCCTGCCTTGGGACACGACGAGCAACCTGCAAAGAGTTAAGGAAGAATGAGTGGATTCTGTTCAGCTGACAGCAGACATGTCACTTGTTTAATCCCAGACACAGGGCGGTGTGACTGATCACCCATGGCCAGGTTCAAACGTTCCTCTGGTTAAAATTAAAACCTGAGTCTCTTCTGTGTTAACAGACCCACTGATCAAAGCTCAGCAGTGGAATGTGGCTGTCTCAAGCAAGGAGGTGCTGGGTGTTTGGCAAATGGTGCTTGGCAAGGGACCCTCTATACGATGGCAGGAAGGTCAGCCTTTAGGCCTGGCCCTGGATGGTCAGAACATCCCTGGTAATACTGAAGGCCAGGCTGCGTGGGTTTTGAGCACCACTGGTCTAGTGGAAGGTGTCCCTGCTCATGGCAAGGGTTTGGAACTGGATCCTCTTCAAGGTCCCCTCCAACCTAAATCACTCAATGGTTCAAAAGTTTAAATTAATGCTACAGCTTCAGCTGTATACATATTAGCTCAAGAGCAGATCTGTTGCCTAAATACTCTCCACAGGTACTGTGTATTTATTATGCAGTGATGGAAAAGCACTAGTTATGTGCAAAACAGAAATAAAGATATTTCAATTCAGCTGTAGACCTTATTATGAAACAGTGCTTCACCCGTGACAGCACAATTGTACTCACTGTCTCACCCTTCTCATCAACTCCCTGACATCTGACATAGTGTGAGACCCACCAACAACATCTCCAAATCAAGTCCCTCCCCAAAGCAAGTCTTTTGTCCATGAGGGAAGCCAAGTGCCATCTTAAAATGTTAGTGGAACCCCAGAGAGCAGAAGAATGCAACAATACTTTTTACCTGGTTTGCCCTTTCAGTTGATTCTCTCTAAAATGGCAGCAGCCCTTGCCAAAGAGATGATTTTATGTCACTTTATAGCATGTATTGAAAAGCTCAGGAATGCCCATGGGGAAATTAAAGTTTCATCCACTAAAACCTTTACTATTTCCATCTGCATTATTTTAGCCAACATCTCATAAAATTAGAACTAGGGGAAAAAAGCTCCCTTGAGAAAGAGAGGAGGGGCGAGGAGAGGTTCGGAGAGGTTCGGAGAGGAGAGGAGAGGAGAGGAGATTGTTTGCATCTTGGGTTTTGGAAGAAACTTTCTGTTGGGTCTGTATCTCAGACAAATAAAGCCCCTCAGGAGCCTGGTGTGAGAGGCTGCAGAGTCTCCATCACTGCAGGTTCTTCAGTACAAGACAGATAAATGTCTGTGAAGTTGGTCCTGCTTGGAGCAAAGGCAAGGCTGAGAGATCAATAGCCCTCAATATTTTTTTACTGAAGGTTTACCTTCTGGAACAAATCCATCTGTTCTGTATGGAATGATCACAGGCATTTTTAAAGACTAATCAGTGAAACTGGAAACTTGGCTCCTGTTTCTATTTTTCCCCACTATACCCCATTTTGTTTGCTTGCTTAATTGCATAAGAACGCTCTGTGTGACTTGGTTCCTTCGAGAACCACCTTCTAAAGTCTTGGGGATACCCAGTGAACATCAGTGAGGAGCTAAGGATCACCAGACAGCAGTACCCTGTTTTCTAGAACTTCATGACTACTGCCAAAACACTGCTGCAGGGTTTGTTATCAGTCCATTGGTCTGTTCCAATCAGGCAGCTTCACTGGCACATCTAATGGAAAAATTTCCAAAATACCATCAATCTTTAGCTTTAAAGCTTTCCAACACTCTCATTAAAGCCAGACAATTGCTAGTAGTGACCCCATAACTTATTGCCATCTGTTAGTCCCAGCATGGAGTATGGGATGTAAGCTGAGCAGTGGATTTGTTTCTAGTGCAGTATCTCGATGTAGGAGAGCACCTGCCTGTTCTCAGCCTGGCTCAGGTGTTCAGTGAGGACAGACAGACATCCTCTTCTAGATCTGGCTGACCCAGGGCACCAGGTCACCACACTTATTTCCACATCGCTGTTTTTCTGGTGGAAGTGACTGCTGCCGCTGACCTGCCAGCAAAAAAGCTCCTGTGAAAACACCCTCATGTGCCTCTAACAACATCAACCAGGTTACTTCAGCACTGTGAGCCAGTTCTCTGAGCTTTGCAACTGATTTTCCCCCTAAAGCAGGTGAGTGATCCCAGATACCCTTCCACTGGCAGCGGTGAAGATATTCCTTCCCACTTGGACAGGAGGGTTTGTAAAACAGTGCTGGTTTGTGGCTGAATTCCCCAAGAAGGAATATGCATCCATAGTAATCAGAATTGACAACGAAGTTTTTGGTGTCCCCATAGGGGAGAGACGTGGATGCCTCTGGAGAGAGATTCTGTTCTAGGTGGGATAGACACAGATACATGGGAACAGTCTCACTCCTCCCACCTGCTGCAAATGCAGACAAATACTGACATTTACCATCCTATCTGACCTCCAGCAAGACACAGGTATTCCATAGTTCCTGCATTTATCTCAGGTCCACATGGGTGCCTCAGGTGCTACAGAGCCTCTCAGATCTGATCAAATTTAGAAAAATGACTGCTGTCCTAAGTGGCCCAAAGTTACATGTGCTACCTCTTATGAATCTGACAGATATGAGCACATACCTGAAGCTCAGGCTTTTATAGAATCCGAGTGGTTTAGATTGGAAGGAACCTTAAAGATCGTCTAGTTCCAACCCCTTTGCCATGGGCAGGGACACTTTCACTTGAAATAAATCACAGCCTCCCAAACCACCACCCAAACTCTTGCAAAAGGTTGAATGCTCTTTCAGTCCCATTTCCTCAGAAAATCTAAGCCACACAACAACACAACATAATAGCCTTCACTTGTAAAATTAATTTTTTTTTTCCTTCCATTGTCAAGAAGCGTTTCAGAAGCTGAAATTCACGTGGTTTGTTTCATCCAGCACGAGTTAAAAATCAAGTACAGTAAGACCATAGGCAGAAAAAACTATTCCCCCGAGCTTGAAATACTCGGAATTACTCAGACTGGAGTGTGGCCAGGACACGGCGTTAACTCCCTTGTCCCTGTGAAATGCCTCGTCAGCCCAGCCTTTGGTCGGATGTCAGACCGGCCGCGTCCCGGGGCAGCGGCACCATCGCGGGAGGGTGATCCCCTGCCTTAGCACCTCCAGCACAGCTCCATGCCGGCTTCACACCTCGCACGGAGCTGAGCTGCACGGACAGGTGGAATAAATGCATTTTTATCAGACTGCCCCGCTTGTCAACACTGCTGGTGAAGAGGGGACGCGCCAGCCGCGGCCACCTGATGCGCCCGAGCAATCTCCGCCTTAAAACCTACCTGCTCCACGATGCTGTAATCCGCCAGCAGCTGCTGCTCCAGGTACCTGGCCATCAGCTCGGAGTCGGGCTGTCCCGCCGAGGGGGAGAAGCCCCAGCAGAGGCACAGCCAGAGGATCATGGTGCCAGGAGCGCCGGGGCTCCTGCCCCGCGGAGAGCGCAGAGCCCCGCTGCTGCCCGCGCTGCCGGCCCGGCTGCGGGAGCCTGACAGGACACAGCGACCCACCCCCTCCTCCTCCTTCCCAGCTCGGGACCGGCCCCTTTTCCACGCAGGACGGCCTCCTGAGCTGCAGGGAGTCCTTGCGAGGTTCGCATCCCTCAGCCGGGGGTTCCTCAGCAGGAGCTCCGCTGGACTCTGCGCTTTTCATCAGCCCCCTCTTGTCTTCTGCAGGACAGGGGCGGTGCCGGGGTCTCTGGGGTGCTGTCATTTGTCATTTCGGCACCTACAGCCCCTCTCAGCGAGGGGAATGCTGAAGGGACAGTTCCTACACCTGGCTGGGCGCTCCTACCCACGCCCTTAGGGAGTAGAAGCCCAGGAGATGCTTCAAGCTTGGGACTTTCCTAAGGGATGGTGAAACCCTCTGGTTCCACCCTCTGTGAAGGGAAAGCTTCTCTTACTCCCCATCGGGAGAACCCTGGCTGGGTTCTCCCAGCTGGGGAAAGCTGCCCCCAGGGCAGGGCAGGGCAGGGCTCCCTCTGCACCCTCACCTTGGCAGCTGCCTGACCGTGAAGGTGGCCAAGACACGTAATTCCACCTGCCTCTTGCCATCCAGACTGAACTTCTCAGCTGAATAAAGCTGGGGTGACCTCCTGCTCTTCCCTCCATTTTCCAAAAGCAGAGCCCTCTCCGGCCAGACCAGCCCTGGGTGAAGGTGGACACTTGTGGGACAGGCTGGATTCTGCCTGGCAGCTGCCAGGGACATTCCTGGGGCATGGCTCTGCCAGCTGGCACCCACCCGGCAGCTCTCAACTCCAGGCATTCCAGAACTTGTATCTGCAGCGCTCGCCTCACCTCAAATCAGGTGTATTTGCTACTTTGTTTTTCTATGACAGCAGTAACTTCTCAAATCTAGCAGACCCAAACTTCCTCTCTTTGCTTTGCTTTGTTTTTTTGGTTGGGTTTCCTTTCCTTTCCTTTCCTTTCCTTTCCTTTCCTTTCCTTTCCTTTCCTTTCCTTTCCTTTCCTTTCCTTTCCTTTCCTTTCCTTTCCTCACCGAACCTCTCCTCTCCGAACCTCTCCCCCTTCCCCTTCCCCTTCCCTCTTTTCCTTCCAGCAGATGCCCTTTGCTGTGCACACAAACCTGACATGATAGAAAACACTGTGTTTTCTTTTTCCTTTCCAGCTCTGGGCAACCAGGGACTGAAGCTGTTGTTCATTTCCCATCCATGGCAGTAACAGTGTCACTCAATGTCTCTCTGGCCTTTCTGAAGCTTTGTGTCCTCCAAATCCCACATGTTTTTGAGATGCTGCCCTTTCAGAAGAGAAGAAGGCAGCTGGAAATGGAGCAAAGGGAAGGTCATAGTCAGCATTTTTGGAGCTCCTTAATAAGGATGGCTCAAACTGATGAGGCTGAGGTGACTCCATGCTCACACATGAGGACCTGCTGGCATTGCCAGCAAGAGGGAAGGAATCAAAACCTGTCCAGTCCTTTTCCCACTGGGATCACTGTCAGGTACAAAGGCTTCTGCAGTGGCCACACCCTCAGTGGGAGCCGCAGAACTGGGCAGCACTGCAGGGAATGATGAAAGGCTGATGTGGATGGGGAAGAGAAGATGCTGACATAAAGCTGGAGGGAGACTATGACAGGATGCTTCAGGCCCACAGAGACTCCCCAAGTGGTTCCTCTACCGATTTTATCCCTGCCAGCAGGCAGCTGAAGCATTTTCTTTAGCTCCTCACCATTTCAAAGTGCAGTGGAGGAGGTCTCAACCATCCATTTGGGAATCAGTGAAGACACTGAGATGGTTCAGGCTGAGACATGGCTTAAGAACACACCAAAAAAAGGTTTTAAGTATTTTTCATCTCTTTCCAGTTAGTTTCAGCTCCCACATATCTTTCCTGTGTCAGATAGAAAAGTGCATGGGAGCAGCATGGGAAATAGGACTGCAGCCTCCTGTGCCCTTACTACTGGCATTGGGATTGTCTCAGCCTGCTTCACGTTTCATTACCCTGAGGACACAGATGTGTAAAAGTCTTACAGTGTATGTTTAGAAATGCTGAAAACAGGCATCCAAACCAATACATCTAGCATGATTTAACTCATGTTCTGGAAAACCTAAAGGGAATCAAGCCACCTCTGTAAAAGCAAGCCAAAAGCAGCCTGCTAGCCCTAGGGGTAACAGTAGTTTCTGGTCAGGAAGGGGAGATGTTTTCCTGTTTGAAATGCCCATTGCACAGTCAGGAGGCATTTGGAATACCACCCAAATCTCACCAGCTGCAGCATTTGGCCACTCTGCATCTCCCACTACCCAGGTGGGGATCTGAGGGCCAGGGTGGATCAGGACAGTGAGACTTCCTGATAAAAGATGCTGCAATAAAGCTGAGCTTAAGAGGCTCCTCTCCTCACAGCTGGTGAAAGAAGGGTATTCAAGCCAGGAACAGGATAACCAACAGGCATGAGAGAGTGAGCTGGGAAAAGTACTGCCCTTCCTAAAGGGATTAGGAGCAGCCAGTTCTGCTTATGCTCCCCTCAGCAAGGCCATGTAAGGACACAGCACGTGGGTAGGACCAAGGTGTGTTTTAATGTGGTTCAGATGCAGTTGCTGAGTGAACATTGAGCCTGGGGTCTTGAATGTTCACATTATCCCCTCTTCCTCCTGATGGGAATACATTCTCCTGGTTTGGGGTGTGATCATGGCAGGCACTGTGTCGGGGATGCTGCAGGAGTCCAAGACAAGCAGTTACTCAGGTGTGTTCACATCAGACATGTTCGATGATGACTTTTGCAGACTCAGCAAGATGAGCAGCTGTTCTTTGGATGGGGGCTCAGCAAATTAAATTTCCTGACGTGCCTGCAGCCAGCATGAGAAGAGACAGCAGAGAGAGAGGCATAACAGCTGAGCTTTCACACACATTTCACCTGGAACAGATCATTTTATATCAAGGAGTCTCTCTGTGTTGACACACAACCTTGGTGACCTCATGCAGAGTTAAATGCCCAACCAGAAGTGTCTGAACCAGCAACTAAATGTACCCAAAACACCAACAAACTGTGGCATTCAAAGTCAGCAATTGGCTCATGTAATTGGCAGAAGTCCCAAAGGGTTACACAGGTGTAGTCATAGATAAAGGTCTACAGGTAAAATTAATTACCATGAAGTCCAGGGAACTGTATTCCATATTTTCCTCCAGGTCTTAATTTAAACAATCTCCTCAGAAACAGCTGGATGGGATCTGCTGGTCCCCAATTCTGACACTATTGCAAGGTGCCTGTGTTCCTGAAAGAAGCACAGACTGGTTTGGGTTGGAAAGAAGTGTAAAGATCAACCAGTTCCAACCCCCCTGACATAAGCAGGGATGCCTCCAGGTTGCTCCAACCTGGACTTGCACACTTCCGGGGATGGGGCATCCACATCTTCTCTGGGCAACTTGTTCCAGTGCCCCACCATCATCTGCAAAATGTCATGTTGAAGACTCCAAACCTGAATGAAGCCCTCCAGGTAGGCTTCTACACAGGCAGAGTAGAAAGGTCTTTTCTGCAATGCCAGTGTCTGCTGATCTCCCTGCTGCCATTAGCTGTGTGCACCATGGCCCAGCAGAGCATTTCAAAACTTCCAAATCTGGAATTATTCTGATGAAAATCATCCAAAGTCTCTGCCAAAGGGCCTTGGTGCTGGGGATGTCTGACTGTGTCTGGGGCACTGCTGCACATCTTTACATATAATTTCCCTGAATGGCTGGTGTGTGATGGGATTAATGTCAGGGCAGTCACATCAAGTCTGTTGCTTGCAGGTACACCCTGTTCTCACTGGGATCACTGGAAATTTCCAGGTATAAAATTCAATATGAGGAAGGGATGCAGAAATGGTGACATTTCTCCCCAGCTGCAAGCCAAACTAGCAAAACTTAATTATTCTGAAGGACAGGCTCTGCACAGCACCGGTTCAGGTGGTTCAGGACAGGCAGTGCATGAAAACTTCCTTTCCTTTCCTTCCAGAGCTGGGATTCCTTTCCACAGGAATCCCAGCCATGAGAGGACAACACATGGAGCAGCCCAATGGTCATATAGCACAAAACATCCTACTGAGATCCTGTCCTCCTCGTGAAATTTTGGGGAGGTTCACCTAAATTGATGGTAGGGCTCTGAGCACCCTCAGCACTTGTTTCTCCAGTACATTGTCCGTAGCTTGAGAGGTTTCAGCTCTCGGGCTCTTTTGGGCAGTATATTTGAGCAGTTCGTGCCACCTAGTGGGCACAATAATTTCCCACTCTTGATATTTTTACCAAAAAAAAAAAAATTAAGCCGCATTTAGTGGTTGTGAGAGGACTGAAAAAAGCGGATAAAAACTTGTTTTTTAAAATGAACTTTGTTCTAATAGGACTTTTTTAATCTCTTCAGAGCACCAGTGTTTCTCCCCCGGTCCAAAGGCCCAGAGGACTCCAGAACAGTTTCTGATGAGACAAGACTAGTCACCCTAAACTAGGGGCACACGTGTGAACAAAAATCAGTTTATATACAAAATTCAAGATAAACTAGGTACCATCAACACAGCAAAGACTGGCTGCCCTGTCCTGCTGCTCTTGCAGCTCTGGAGAAGCCCTGTCACCCATAGCTACAATAGCACTCATTGAAGGTTTTCCTGAGCTGTTTTGGGGTAGTTAACTTAAATACTGCCAGATTGTACCACAGACAATGAGGTCAGCAAGACAGGGCAGTGAATTTGTCAGTGGTGAGGCCACAACTTGAATCCTGGGTTCAGTTTTGGATCCCTCATTACAAGAAAATTGAAGAGCTGGAATGTGTCCAGAGAAGGGAACAGAGCTGGGGAAGGATCTGAAGCACCATAAGGGAGCTGGAGGAGCTCAGCATGGAGAAAAGGAGGCTCAGGGGTGAAGTTCTCATTCTGCACAAGTCCCTGACGGGAGGGTGAAGCCAGGCAAGGGTCAATCCCTTCTCCTGGGTAGCCAGCAATAGAGGAAATGGCTTCAAGTTGCACTAGGGGAGATCTAGGGAAAATTCCTTCTCCAAAAGTGGTGTCAAGCACTGAGCAGGCTGCTCAGGGCAGTGGTGGAATCACCATCCCTGGAAGAATTCAAAAAACACCTGGATGTGTTGGGGAGGGCTGTGGTGGACTTGGCAGTGCTGGGTTAATGGTTGGACCAGATGGTCTTGAAGGTCTGTTCCAACCTAAATGATTCCATGGTTATTGGAAAACCCTGCTCCCATCCTCTCGATTCCCCTCCTGTGCACTCCCCTCTCCCAAACACATTGCTCTAACCTGGCAGAGAACTGAAAGGCTCTGCTGGCATTCCTTGTGACCTTCTGGGTGTCAGTTCAGGGCTCAGACTGAGAAACCATCTGTGGAAAAAGTGGAGAAAGGATGGGTAACAGCAAACTCATGCCACAGAAATCTTACTGAAACATCAAAGTGTAACACAACATAAGGGAAGATTGCAGAATATTATTAGTAATATATAGAGAAAACCAGATAAGGCAATACAGTATACAAGAAAATGTAATGTACTGGGATAATGTAATGTAATGGTATATCATAATTAATATAATATAATATAATATAATATAATATAATATAATATAATATAATATAATATAATATAATACAATCTAATATATAATATGATTCAATATAACATAACATAATACAATACAATACAATACAATGCAATATAACATAATACAATACATTACAATACAATACAATATAATGCAATACAATACAATATAATGCAATGGAATAGAATAATATATTTGACTGCTGGTTTTGTCCCAGAGTTTACACGTGACAAATACTGGCATGTTCACACATGACAGTAATTCTGTCATTTGCACTGAAGCTGCTCAGATGTCTCCAGCAATCCTTTTTTTGTGGAAGAGTGGAAAGGATACACCAAGAACTTTTTCCAGAAGGTGTCTTCCTCCCTTCTTTCCCTCTTCTGCTTTGGTCTCTTTATCTCATCACCCATGAGCCATAGAATGTGCACCTGAAAATATCATCAGATGTTCTCATGACTAATTTTGGAAAATTAGAACTATCATATCATCAACTATGAATTTTTCCCAGCAGAATGGAAAAAAGGGTATTTTGATATAATATTTGTGTGGGTCAGTATCCAGCCCCAAGGTCTGTGCCAGCCCCTGTGGGTTGGCTGGGTGGGAGAGCCCTTGGAAAAGCCCAGCGCTGCAGCCTCCATCACGCTGAGAACCAAACTTTGCCTCCTTTGCTATAAACAGACAAGCTGGAGTCCTCGCTGAGACCTTTTGAAGTTTTTGGATACTGCAAGCTCTGTGCCTAGCAGGAAATTAGTCAAACATCACGGGAAGCTACAAAAGCAAGGAGTGAGCCTATCCAAGCCAGTGCTGTTATCGAGGGCAGAGGCGAGTGAAGACACTGTTTGGATAACCCTTGCTCAGGCACCACAGCTCAGGCTTGCGTTGCAAGGCTAATATTTACCTACAGCCTAAACAAAGTCAGCATTTCAGAACTTTGCTCAAAATGCTGCATAAACCTGGGCTGTTTCCTTGAACTTGTCTCAGAGAAGGGAAGAACTTGTGCCTGTACCTGTGCGAGCTGTTCTCAAGAGGAAACAAGCGGGAAGAAAATGAAGAATCTGAGCAGCTTCCTGGTTTTATTCCTTATTTCTGGAGCTGGGGGCTTTGATCTGGTTATTGACAACATCCCAGATGTGAGTATTTGGAGGCAGGGCCCAGGTCTCCCTTCCTGGCTGAAGTCTGGATGGAAGGGGCAGAGGGAGCAGAACTGGGTCACTGCTTCACAATTCTCTCCTACTTTCAGCTGTAAATTTTTCTGATAATCAGTCTTTATTTGTCATTTTTAATGTTGGGGTGGGTTTTTTTTTTGTTTTAATATTATTAAAACTTATTATTATTATTATTTAATATTATTAAAGGAGGAGTGTGAGCAAAAGCCCAAATTTCATTCCAAGCAGGTATCATATTCTTACTTCAGTGTTGCCTTTTCTGGTGTGGTTTTAACCTTTAAACATATAAGTGGGCTTCTATACTGAGATCTTCAGCATATTTTATACCCTGTTTGCCTGGAATAAGCAGAAGCAGAGCACCTAGACATCCATGTGGATGGAGCCTCCTGTGTGGAAGGTTGTGAACTTCAGCAAAGCTTTGTGTGGAACTGGGTTTTTGTTAACAGGAATTCAAATATAGAATGAATATCCTATTGACTTTACATTCGACAGCAGAGGGATGAGAGAATTTATAAACAAGACCATCATTTCTTTGGATAATACAATGATGAAAAGGAGTTTAGTTATAGCTTTTACTCTGAAACTGGGTCTAAATTTAAACCCCCAGGCTCAGGTGAACTTAGATTTGGTGTCTACACCCATTTCCATGTTGTAGTTTTGAAATATTTCTGTGAAGTCAGCAGGGATTATATGAGGCTTTCTTTTCCTTTGCAGGATTAATAAAAGTCTTCAGTGAGCTGGGATATCCTCTTTTTCTTTATTTTTACGACCACATTCTAGACTCAATGAGATTTTAAAATCTCATGGGTTTGTAATTCCCCGGAAAAATATTCCAGACCTGTGGTTCTTTCTAATTGTAGATGCCTTATCAATTTAACATCAATGTGCTTAAACAATTTAAATTAATTTTGTGCAAACCTTTGTGTTTATGCTATCACATAAGGTGGAAAGGAACTCATGCACTTAAACTTCTTTATTGCTATAAATTAAACTCATACCAAAACTTAATTAAGAGCATTGCTGTGGTGTGACCCACACTTGCAAATGAATCAGTGCAGCTTTGCATTTGGAAAAGACTTGATATTCTTTTGCTGTCATTAAGGGGAATTTGGTTCTCAGGTATATTGGTGTAAAACCAGAGACAATTTCTACTGACTTGAGCAGAAATTCTCTGAACTTGCTTTGAGTGAGATCAGTGTCTGAAATGCTGCAGTTTCCATGGCTAGACCCATCCTGATGATAGCCTCTTGCTCTTTGTGGTCATTTCATGTTAAATATTACTCCTTGTTTCAGAAGGAAAGGCTGTAAAATGATGGTAAAGGTAATGGTTTTACAGGAGTTTATAGAGCTGGTTGGCCACTGAGGGAAGCTGAATGTGTGAGGATTTTGGTCTGAGATGATTTGTGCTTCTGCTCCCCATTAGCATCCAGGGGAGATAAACTCCCTCTGGAACCATCCTGTAAAGTGCTAATCAATAATAAATCAAGTGATAAATCAAACAGTAAGGCAGCAGCAACTCTTTCTTCTTCTCCCTCCTCTAGGAAGTGGAAAACCTGATTGATCTGGAACTTGATGGATTTCCCTCGAGCTCCAAGGCGAGGAAGGGCAGGTACCAGGTACAGTACCCAGAAATGCTTCAAAGAGCAGGGAGGCCAGAATGGGACACCTGGGAGCTCTCTCCAGGTGTCTTTTTCCACATCCAGGGCTGTGAGTGCATAATCCTGTGGGACCAGCTGGCTTTTATAGGCATTGAGACTCCCATATCTCTGGCTGGGACAAGAGCTGCTGCTGTTCCTTAGCACAACGAGGCTTTGCTCTGTGTCTGTGCTCCTGAGGGGATGAACAATGGAGATATTTGTCTAATTTCATGTCTGGAGAAAATACCATTGAAAAGGGTGAGGTTTTTCCATGAGAAAATGAAAAAGGACTTCAGACACTGGCAAATGTAGGCTGTAAACATTCAGTCCATTCATATTTAGCTCTGGACAAAGGGTGACACTCAGTGATAAGCTGGTGGCATCTGAGATCTGGGAAGAAAATTTGTTTCCAGCACACTGATGAGTTGCAGATTATTTTAGTCTGTTGGCTTGGGAGACAGAAATATTTAGAGCAGCACTGCAAGAGTTTTTCCTGTGTTTTGCACAGTAGCAATTAATGATAATACTCATGAAATCTGTTGTATGAATGTATTAATTTTTCATTACACTGCATGAAAGAAATGATGGTCAGAGCAGACCTTGCACCAAGCTCTGGTGCTGCTTTTCTTGATCTTGTTCAATGTAGTGAAAATGAAAAAGTCTCTTGAGTAACGCTGGATTTCCCAGAGTCTTTGAAATTACACACAGGCAAACCTGGTTTTCTTTTATTCTAAGACTTTGGATGGAACTTACTGATACCTAAAGCCTGCATAACAGTGGAAGAAAATGGCAGATTTTAACATTAGTATGAATTAAGACTTCTCACACTTGACAGTCCAGTATTTAAATAATAGAATCATGCTCTAAACTGAAATTCCTCCTAGCTGCACTTCTCCAGGGCAACATTACTTTCCAATATGTCTGTATCAGTGCCATATGTATTATATTGCCTCTGTTCCCAAAATTTCTGGATACATAGAGGCAGAGACATATGCATGCTGTAATTTACAATTCTACCACTGGTTTAATTATACCAGTTACTGCTTTTATTCCCATACATTATTTCCCATCCTTTACTATCAAATAAATCTTTGCAAACCAGTAGAACTAAGATCTCAGCTGCCCTTATAGTAGTTGAATCACAATAAAATATAATAAATAAGATTGGACTGAACTGTGATAATCATCTTGAGACAGCAGCTCTTGGCCAGCTGCAGGAACACAGTTATTTAACTGTTCATCACTACAGGAAGGCTGTCTCCCAAAATATTTTTTCAGCAAAGACCTCACCAGCCCACTGGTAACAAGGCAACAGAGCTCCCTGCAGACCCTATTGACTGGCTCTAAATACAGAGGATGGTTTTCTAGGTACAGATAAGGTATTCTGCTATTTTGCTCCTGAGTAATTCCCAAAGTGCTGTGCCTCAGGTGTGTGAATGATCCTCGTGACTACAGCAGCAGCGTTCCATGGGCTGGAATGCAGGTGACCTTGTGAACCCCTGTATGGTGGTGCACAGCTGTTATCTCTGTTTTGGAGATAGATAAAGTGTCTAGACCTGTGGGGCACCCTGTGAGGTGGGGATGTTCTGCAACACACTCCCCAGATTTGGGTCCTGATCTCTGGCTGTCCAGGGGTGGGTGAGATCACACCTTTTTCCTCACTGTTCTGCCTGCCTGGTTTCCCCTCCAAGAGAAGCAGCACAGGAAGGATATAGGGAAAGAGATAGGATGGAATTATAGAATTGTGGTATGGTTTGGGTGGGAAAGGACTTTAAAGCTCATCTCATTCCAGCCTCCCTGCCATGGGGAGGAGCACCTTCCACACCTTCCATTGTCCCAGGTTGCTCCAAGCCCCACCCAACATGACCTTGAACACTTTCAGAGATGGGTCAGCCACAACTTCTCTGGACATCCTGAGCCAGGACCTCACCACCCCTCTCTAAAGAATTTCTTTCTAAATCAGCTGGTTGGAGACACTCCCAGCTGCCAGAGTGTAAATGTAAGCAAACAGACAAGGATCCATCTGCAGCACTGTGAAGACAAACTCTGCCAAGTCTTAGGTCTGAAATTTCTCTTCTTGCATCTCACAGTGAGGACCTCCTGAAATGAGTGTGAAGAGGCTGCAATGGATTTGGAGTGTGTTAAAAACTGCTTGGGAAATTGCAGGAAAATAAGTGAATTAAGAGGGAGCAGCACCTCAAAGAACTGGAAGTGCATTCCAGATAGATCATAGAATCACAGAAACATGGAATGGTTTGGGTTGGAAGGGACCTAAAAGATCATCTAATTCCAACCCCCTGCCATGGGCAGAGACACCTTCCAGTTGACCAAGTTGCTTCAAGCCCTGTCCTGCCTGGTCTTTAACACTTGAAGATCACATCTTTCTAGTTTCTCATGTTGGACATCTGCTTTTCAACAGTTTTCATGCCCCAGTAGAAAAGAAATTTCTGTCAAATGCAGAACATCTGTAATTCTGCTCTCCTGATTTTACTAAATAGCTGCAATGTCCATGCATTTGAACAAAGATCACTGTGAAGGGTTAAATATCCATGTCCTGCACAGGTTTCAGGAGAAGATGCATCTCAGTATCTGAAGGCAAAGCCTAGCATCTGTCCTTCAAACAGTTCCTGAGCCACTTCAGGAACTTCATTCTAACTAGCAATTTGGCAGGCATGAGATATGGCTCAAGTTTTTGTGCAGTGATCAACAAGTCTGGATGTGGTTTAAAAGCAAGGATCAGCCATGAATCCTCATGCTGGAAATACCTGGAGTCTCAGGTACCACAGAAGTCCCTGCTCTCAATAATCACATCAGCACTCAGACCTGAAGTAGGATCCTCAAGGCCAGGTTGGATGGGGCTTGGAGTAACTGGATCTAGTGGGAAGTGTCCCTTCCCATGGCAAGGGAGGTGTAATCAGAGGATCTTTAGGGTCTCTTCAAACCCAAACCATTCTGTGATTCTGTGATTCCATGATTCTGGAGTTCAGGTACCTGAGGATAAAGGTACAGCTCTGTCCTCCTGGCCTGCTGAGTAGCTGCTCCACTAAGCCAAGAACCAGGAAAGTACTCCAATAAAACAAATCCCTTACGTTCTAAGGTCTTGGTCTTTATCTTTCCAAAATTAAATTTGTTTCAGTTAATGTTGGTTTATTCTTAATTTTTATCCAAGTTAGTGATGTTCCCTCTGTCAAGGGTATATGTGGGGCCAAAAATCACTCTTCATGGTCTGGTCTTTTATCAGGTGTGAAAGTCCAGTTCACTGTACAGTGAAGTTTGTGGGGTGTGACAGGATGAATCCATCAGGCTTTGCAGAGGATCTCTAGACAGCCATAAACTTCCATACCCTGAAATCCCCATCTGAATGGTTCAGGTAGAGCCTTTAGAGCTAGAAAATGAAAATCTGCATTTGTTCTCAGGCAGGCACAAATCCTGCAGTCTTCTCCACTACCTTTAAAGGGTCCTTACAATGAACTTGCTATGACATCATCATCTCTTATACAGCACAAGATTTCCCTAGAACAGTATATTAATTAGCTTCAAATGAACTTAACAATTGCAGAGCACTCTTCCAGTGCATCACAGGATTAAAGCTGTTTTCATGAGCATCTTCTGTGGTTTTGGGTCCTCTTGATCCTGGAGAGCTGACCCTGGCCTAGTTGTGATGGTAATATGAAAATAGATGTCTGCATTATAAAGTTGCATCTAGGTGAGCCAAATTCCCTTTCAGGGGATTAATATAAATATCCCTCATGTGAGGGAGATTGTTTTGAGGAATTAAACAGAATTATTCGAATGGCCACAAGATGTCAGCACCTTGCCATAGAAATTTTCAAATGGAGCGATTAATAGGGCAGGGGGAAAACCACAGCCAGTAATGAGCAATTTCGTCCACGTAATGCATGCATAAATGACTTCCATAGGCACAAGCATATAAATGTAATATCGATTACACAGTGGGTTTTTTAACTCGTGCATATTGTATATAATAAATAATTATTTTCTAATGTAAATGGCAATAAAGTGAACTAAAGAAGTCTGGGGTTTGCAGTTTTTCCACTTTTCATAGAAAAACAAAGAGAACTTTTCTGTTAAAAACAAGGATGTCTGAGGATGTCTTTCTGCCAGTGTGATTTGCTTTCAAGAAAAATGTTTTTCTAGGAGAGAATGTTTTCATTTTAAAAAAAAATCAAAGAGGAAGAAAGCTGTCTTGTTTATGAAAGATTCTGAGGCACAGCTAGGAAATCACATGCTCCAACATCCCATGTAGAAAAACATGAAATAAGACAAAAGGAATATTCACACTTTGTCTGGGAACTCAAACTAATTCTCATTCATGTCCAAAGGAGAGCTGAGTAAGAGTCTGGAACACAAATCTGATGAGGAGCAGCTGAGGGAGCTGGGAAAGGGGCTCAGCCTGGAAAAAAAGGAAGCTCAGGGGAGCCCTTCTGGCTCTGCACAACTCCTGACAGGAGGATGCAGTCAGGTGGGGGTCAGGCTCTGCTCACGGCCACCAGGGACAGGACAAGAGGAAATGGCTTCAAGTTGTGCCAGGGCAGGTTTGGGCTGGATATTAGGGAACAATTCTTCCATGAAAGGGTTGTGATAGAATTGAAACAAGCTTCTTATGCAAGTGTTGGAGTCCCTATTGCTGGAAGTATTCAAAAAAACATGTAAATATTTTGTGACCCTGGCAGTGTTGGGTTAATGGTTGGATTTGATCTTAGATGTCTTTTCCAAACTTGATGGTTCTGTGATTCTCTGTGACTCTACGATTCATAATGTCAGAAAACAATTTTTAGACACTGATCCCTGTCTTGAAAGAGCCAGTCAGTGTTCTTAGCTTTGCTGAAATATCCCCTCTGTATTTTCCTTTTCTAGCGGAGCACATCTGACTGGGGGTATGTTGGAGATCTGGTGAGTATTTTTCTTCCTCTGTGGTAAATAATACTGAACAAAGTGATTTTCTAGTTAACCATTTTTTGGAAATCAATCCCTCTGTTTGTTCAGTTTCTTGTTTTTACTGCTGGTTGGGTATTAACTGATTTTCTTTAAACAGAGAGCTGTTTGCACAGTACTGTTGATACATCTGCTCTTGGAGGGAGAAGGGTATGGTAAATATGAAGAAATAAGCATCAAAAGTGATTAGACAAAGACAATGTCTTAATAACACACTTGAATACTGTTATCCCCCTGCTGGTGTTTCACCATTTACAACATTAGGCCAGTAACCAATGCTAAAAGTCTCCTCTATTTAGGAATTAGATTGAAAATGTGAGCTCTCTCCTCATAATATGATGTTCAGGATTACTGTGTCGCTTTCCATGCTGGATTGCACTCACAGAGTCATTCCAAAGGCTGGTTGCATGGTGAAAAGCAAGGCAAACATTCCTGCTTAAAAAATACTGTCTTTCAGCTGAAATATTATAATGAGCTATATTCACGTGAATATCCTGCCACAATTTCCAGGTAAGATATGGAGATGTCCTGAACTTGAGTTCATGTCCCCTCTAGCTGCCATATTGTGAGGAGCAGCAATTAAAAAGTAGCACTGAGACTATAAAAAAGATTGATAGTGTCCTGTAGGGCATTTTTTCCAGCGGTGCCCTAAATTTATAGAGTGATTTTGTCAAATGCAGGTGGAGGATGATGACAAGATAGGTCTTTACAGCTACAAGGTTCAATCCACCATCACATCCCGGCTGGCCAACACCATGATCCAAGCCAAGATGGTGAACAACGCGAAGCGGCCACAGCCCATCATGTTTGATGTGCAAGTCCCCAAAGGAGCTTTCATTGACAACTTTACCATGTAAGTAGTGGTCAGGTATCAGCCTTGTCTTCTGGAAGCATCCAATGGGCTGGGAAGGAAGTATTTGTAAAAGCAAAAGGCTCTTATTGTTTTCCAGGTTCAGTGTCATTTTTGCAGGCTTTCTCAAAAGGTTCATGTCATCAGTCTGTCTGTCTGCCCAGGTCTTCCTCTCCAGCAATTATTGAGCTGTTGGTCAGTATCAACAAAAATGGACAAAAGTCTCAACTAGACTAAGCCCCAACATTGCCAGGTCAAAGGAGAGAGACCCAAATCAGAGCCCTCACTGAACAGAAACTGGCCTGATTCATCATCCATTCAGAGAGGCAGCAGACAGGTTGCTGGTCAGGAGATGTCCTGATCCATGTTCCAAACCAGCCACAACAGGAACTGCCTTCCCTGCCCAAAGCATGGGGAAAGTGTGAAGGAGGAGGAGGAGAATAGGTCCTCCTCAGAGCACAATGGTGCTGGCTACTTGAAACAAAAATCAGGTAGGGAAAAAGACAGAACTCTAGTGAAAATCAGAATTCATTACTTTGGGGTTAAGCCAGAACCTTGTTATTTCATTTCCCATCAGCTTATATTTCACTGATGTAAACTGAAGAAACAGTCCTCAATTGTAAAGTTGTTTCTTTTGCAAGCTGATTGTGCTTCTCTCTCCTAGGGATATCAATGGTATCACATTTACCAGCCATATTCGAGAAAAATCTGAAGCAAGAAAAATGTATGCTCAAGCAAAAGCCAAAGGCAAAGCTGCTGGAATAGTCAGGTATAAACACTCTGGCATACAGATTTTGTACTGAACTTACTCACAGGAGAACTGAGATGACCTCTATTCCAGGAGGAGATAGATGAGGGGGCATCCTGGAAAGGGAAATGCTTACTTACAGTAGCTCTGCTATTTAATTATCATGGATTTAAACTGTGTTTCAGCTTTCAGGTTGCTAAAGCACCCTGTGCTAACAGACAATTGCCTGGCAGAGGCCACAGAATCAAAAGGCTCAATCTAAACCAAAGTGCAAAGAAGCTTTTCATTCTCCTTGTATTTTCTCTGTATTTTCTCAAAACAACCCCACAACTGACTTTTCAGGAGCAATGCCTTGGATATGGAAAACTTCCAAACTGAAGTGAATGTGCCCCCAGGAATGAGGATCCAGTTCCAGCTTCACTACCATGAAATGATCCGAAGGAGGCTGAGCTCCTACGAACACGTGATCTCTGTGAAGCCAGGACGCCTGGCCAAGCACATGGAGGTAAAGCAGAGCTGGGGTGTGTAGGAAGAACCCTACAGGTGGATCCTTGCTGAGAAAGCACCCATGGTTTTCAGGGAGGTGCCTTTGCCCATGGGAGGGGGCTTGGAACTGGATGAACTTTAGGATCCCTTCCAACCCAAACCATTCTGTGATTCTAAGACAGATCATGGTTATGGAGGGACAGCCAGAGATCATCAGCTCTCACAGGACACTACCTCATAAAGTTGGGGATTTTGTGAAAAACACTGTTCCAAATAAATAGCAAGTATTGTTTGTTCAAGTCAAGTTTACACAAGAGTATAAAAATGTCAAAACTTGTTTGCCCAAGTGGTTCTGACGTGAGTCAGCCACGATTCAGGAGATTCTCAGCTATGTTTACGAGTAGGGACAGGATATATTTATTCCTCAGTAGACCAGGTTGCTCCAAACCCTGTCCAGCCTGGCCTTGAACACTTCCAGGGAAGGGGCAGCTCTCCACAATAAATGTCCTCCCTGCCTGCCTTTAGGTGGATGTCCGCATCATTGAGCCGCAGGGACTGCGCTATGTGCATGTTCCTAATTCACTCGGAGATCATTTCAGTGGAATCACCACCATCTCCAAGGGAGAGAAAAAGGTAACCAGTCACAGACTGGAAAGAGCACAAAATCTTCAGTTTTCACACCTACTCTACACAGTCCTGGCATTTTATTTTTATCTGCTGGAAGCATGGAAAAAGATGGCAAAATCTGTCTTCAATTCCGTAGTAATATGCCAGGCAGTACTGTTTCCTGATATTCAAATTCAACCCCACTCCTAGTTTAGTAAATGATTTCAGAGGTACTATGTGTCTATATTAAGTCTTATCTTCTCAGGCAATTTCAGGTTATCCTGTTAAAAGAGAAAAAAATGACATGAAGTCTGCATGATCTGTGAAAGTGTTTCCTACTAGTCAATTCACAGACAAATGCCACTGCTCTTTGTTTTGGGAAAAAAAAGGAAATTAGAAACCTGTTAAAAATGTTGATAAAATTATGGATAGTTTCAACTAGGAAAATGTTAATAAAACCCAAGGTACTGCTTAATAGAAATGGTTTGCACAGCTTTAGTTAAAATATTTGGTGCTGTAGATGGGTCATATGATTTGTGTCACAGCTGCTACTACTGAATTAACATATCCAGGCAAACCTTAGTGCTGTTTTTCTTCTGAAGTTACAGAGTCCATTTTCCACAAAAAAAAAGAAAGCAGGGAAGTGTTCAGTGAAATCAGATATTTCATGAAGATGTGACGTTTCTGTGTCAATCACCCCCCTCTCACACAACACCTGGCTGACTTATGATCTCTCCTCATTTCAAGGCTCACGTTTCTTTCAAGCCAACAATGGCTCAACAGCGAAAATGCCCCAAGTGCTCATCCACAGCCGTGGATGGGAATTTTGTGGTGCAGTACGATGTGAACAGAGAAACCACGGGGGGAGAATTGGAAGTAAGTGTGACTGCTCAGCTGGGACCAGAGAGCTGTGAATAAAGGAATTGCTGTCCTTCAGGAAAATGTGCCAAACTTCCTCCTTCAGGGGAATAAGCATGAGGACGAGCTCTGTATCCAATTGAAAGAACAGAGGGATTTTAAGTGGGCAGAATGGATTTATTTAATTTATGACTAAGACATGGGCTTACATATAGTAGGAGAAGATTCCTGTCATGTCCAAAAGCCCATGTCTTTATACCTGGCAGTACTCTGGTGATTTAATGTAGAATCAGAGGATGGAGTCATTGGATGTTGTACCAATACATCACAAGGAGACAACCAGAACATCACTATTTTTATGTTAACATGAAGCTGAGTTATGAGTTTGAATTATTACAGGCAGAACAGTCTTTTTCAAAGCATTTTTCAATCCTCCCTATGCTAGGGCATGGAAGTTGTCTGAGAACCAGCCTCTGATTTTATTGAGTAAAAAGAGTGTAAGGCTACAGAGATGTGCAGAGCTAAAAGTTAGAACTGGCCAGTAAAGAAAGAAAAAAGGCAATAGGGAAAAATAATTAGCTCATTAAGAAAATAAGAATTTTCTGTTCTGTCACTGCCTTGAGTTTTCTGAAATAATTTCTATAGCTCATTTCACTGTGATTTTTTTATTTTGCAGATTTTTAATGGCTATTTCATTCACTTCTTTGCTCCGGAAAATCTTGATCCACTGCCCAAAAATATTTTATTTGTTATAGATGTCAGTGGCTCAATGTGGGGACTAAAAATGAAACAAGTAAGTGTTTGACCTCTGTTGCAAAATGAATGCCCTGCCAGCTTTTCCCCATGTGCTTTACCATGCAGTTCTGTAGCACACTGGCATGTAAAACCACCAGCTTAATTTGGAGAATATTTGGAATCAAAGACTTCATGATTTTACCCCATTATTTATAATGCTTCTTCCATGTCTTAAGGAAGAGGTGGTGCCAGATTTTAACTCTAAATTTAAATTTTAATGGACAGATCACAAAATATTTTGCAAAGGCCCTGACCCCCTTTTTCTCTAATGCTCCATACTTAATCCTGGGAAAGTCTTAATACTACATCCCTGCTTTCCAAACATGGATGAATTGTTGACAGCCCTCTGAAGACCACTAAGGATTGTTTAGACAGCATAAGCCATAAAGGGGAAAAAATGTTAAAATAAGATATTTTAGTCAGCAAGAGAAAATACTTCAAGAAAGATAATCAGCCTCCAAATATGCAAACAATTGTTCTGAAAGGAAAACTCATCAACTGGCTTTCATGCTCAGCCAGGGTAGAAAAAGATTGAATCAGATGGATTTGCAGCAGGAAAGATTTATGTTACATATTAGGGAAAACTCTGGTCTGGGTGAAGAGTTTGGGAGATTGCACGTCATGTGTCACTGAAGAGTTTTAAGAACTAACTAGACAAACATTAGCTGGGGATCATCCAGGTATATTTGAATTTCCTTCAGAGCACAATAGTAAGGCTTGGCAGATTGCTTCCCTGGGGAAATCAGCACTGCAAAACTGGGATTCAGGTTAATTGTCACTTGTTTAAATCACACACCTTCAAAGAGACATTATCCAGCCTGAAATGACATTGCAGACAGAGCTATGTCTCCTAAGCTGATCTGAGCAGTTGCTCTCTCCTGAACCACAAATATTTCTCCCTTTCACTTCCCTCTGTGTCATCAAGAGTTAAACAAGTTGAGCCACATGAATTTATCCTTCCTAATTGCAATTTTTCTGTATTTCTTTGGTGAAAATTTTGACATTATGCAAAAAATGAAAAAAAAGGAAAAAAGAGAGAGAGAGAGAGAGATTTGGATAGCAGATGCTAATTTGGATTTCAGTGCTCATGTGCTTATTCCTCAGAGGCTAATATTTGCCTGTGGTCACAAGTTAAGAAGAGGCTTTCATCAGCAGGCAGCATAAATCTCTCTCCTCTTAAACTTCTCCTCAGACCATCGAGGCCATGAAGGCAATATTGAGTGAGCTCCGTGCTGCTGACCAGTTCTCCCTGATCGACTTCAACCACAACGTCCGGTGCTGGAGAGACAACCTGGTCTCAGCCACCCCGTCGCAGGTGGAGGATGCTAAGAAGTACATCCAGACAATCCATCCCAACGGGGGTATGAGGTTTTGATTGCAGGGTGCTCACAGAAGCTGCATGTAACAGGAATGGGTACCTCAGCCAGCCTTCAGACTGCTAGAGTATTCATAAAAAGTGGAGTCTGGTTCCCAAAATAGAAAAAGAATGCCTAAAGAAGAGCAAGAATTGCAGATTATTGTATTAGGGGATGGGATAGCATTTTCTTCTGTGGCAGATAGAACACAGACCACAGAATAGCTGCCTTTAATCTATCTTACCTCCCACCTCAGAGATCCCAAATATCATTCATTGAAAGATCAAGTCCATCTCATAGGCCTGGATGAACAGGTAGATGAAATATTCCCTAAGCAGGGAATTCACAATCACATGCCCTGGGCTGACAGCCAGCTGAGCATGAGCCAGCAGTGTGCCCAGGTGGCCAGTGGTGTCCTGGCTTGGATTGGCACTTGTGTGGCCAGGCTATTGACCCTCTCCCAGTGCTGGGCACACACCTCGAGTCTTGTGTTCAGTTTTGGGCCCCTCTCGACAGGAAAGACATTGAGGGGCTGGAGCATGTCCAGAGAAGGGCACTGGAGCTGGGGAAGGACCACAAGTCCTACAAGAAACAGCTGCAGGAATGTAGGGATATGGTTTAGAGGTGGACTGGGGTTAATGATTGGACTCAGTATTAGAGGTCATTTCCAACCTTAATGATTTAACAGTTCTGTGAGCTCATCACCACTAAATGCCACATGGGCAAACTGTTTATCCTTTTTGTGCCTTCATTCTCTGTCTGATCAACAAGGATAGATGCCTTTTTCAGCTGTACAGGTCTTTGGAAGGACCTTACAATTATTTTAATCTGCCACTCTCTGAAATGCAGTTCTAGATTTGTTATTCAATTATTTGTGCATCAATAGTATGGAGAGACTCTCCCTAACATCAGATCTTCTGATGCTGTGGCACCTTCATCTCTAGAAGTTTTCTCTACAATGATCATGAAGTCATAGACTTGTCCAAAATCATCAGTGCTGGGAGTAGGAAACCAAGCTGCATAAATGAATGACTAACTTGGTTACCCCAAAAGAATTGACACATAAGCTTAGAGATCAGCTCCCATCCAGCAAAGCCAGTTTAAATGCAGCATTGTATCATCTTGTCTCTGGAGCTGCTGATTTTTTTCTTTCTTGACAGAGAAAATACCTATTTTCTGACTGCTCAGCCTTCAAATTTCTGTTCCTCTCATTCTGATTTTTTTTACTCTGCTCCTTCTGTATCACCAATCAAACCTTAGATAAGCTCAGCAAACATACACCTCTTCTTGTCCAAGGAATGGGCTGATGGCCAGAAAAGGAAGATTTTCCATGCTCCCATTCAATCACCTGCCTGCAAACCCAGTAATTCCTCCCACACCAAGTAGTTCTCAACACCACAATTGGTCACACTGGAATTAGCGAGGGGCAGGGGAGTGGCTTCATGAAGACAACAGCCTGGGATGGAAAAGGGAATCAGAGTGCAGAAAGGTGTACCTAAACATCAGAGAGGAGGGGTTTTGCTGCCTTGATCTTGTCCCTCTTAACTCCATTAAAATCTTAGAACCGATCTGGATTCAACAAGATTTTTTTCTTTATTGTGTCTTTGACAGGCACAAATATCAATGAAGCTCTCCTCAGAGCCACTTTCATCCTGAATGAAGCCAAAAGTTTAGGCATGTTGGACCCAAACTCAGTTTCCATGATTGTATTGGTGTCTGATGGAGACCCAACAGTAGGTAAGGATCCTGCTTTGGGTGAGAAGAAAGGCTGGTGGGGTAAGCCTGAGAACTACAAGAAGTAGACAATTTGGCAGTAAGTTAAAACAATTCCATTCATCTTTCTTCCAGTGGCTTGTGCTGCCCTTTTCCAAGTGCAGAAGTGCTGAGGGCTTTGCACAGAAGCTTTCAAAAGATGAGCAACCTGTTATGCAGGTTATGACTTTTTAGCAATTTACAGAAGTGCACAAGTCTTGTAGGACAGGTAATCAAAACAGCCTTAGAGAAACTGGGTTTTTGAGTAATCTGGTCTAGTGGAAAGCATCCCTGGACATAGCAGGGGAGTTGGAACTGGATGTTTTTTAAAGTTCCTTTCAACACAAATCATTCTATGAGCCTATGATTGTACAAAAATTTCCTCTTCCTATGACCTTAGCCCACACAGATCTATGCAGTCACAAGCATAACATGAAAAGCAGGAAAACAGTGGAAAGCAAATTAATTTTGATTGGATTTGGTACAGGTCAAAGCAATTGCTGACTTGAAGATATCAGCTCCAAATGGTCTGCCATTAAGAATAAGCCTGAAAAAAATCCAGTTCCAATGATGACAGAGAACATCTTAAGTATGAGAAACAAAGTCTGCATGGAAATGTCTTCATCTGCAGAGAGCTTGAATCACTAATTCTGGGAGAACTCTAGATGTGCTAGAATTTCAAATCCCCTATGAAGTTACTAAGAGCTCTGGATATACAAAGAAAATGCATTAGATACCAAAAAGTGACCAAAAGGATTGTCCTCAGTGCAGACACTTTGTTAATCTCTATCCAGGAGAAGCTCAAGCGTTGCTGTAGTCAATGGAAATTTGGCATTGAGCTTGCTGCCTGGATTTCCCTAATATCCATGGAGAACCAGAGACACAGGGAGAGCAGGAACCTGCTCGCCTTGATGGGGACTTTGCTGTTGCTCAGGTGAATGTCACCCTTTCTGTGTCTCCAAGGTGAGCTGAAGCTGACAGCTATCCAGAAGAACGTGAAGCAGAGCATAAAGGATGAATTCTCTCTCTTCTGCCTCGGGATTGGGTTTGATGTAGATTACGATTTCCTGCAGAGAATCGCAATCGACAACCGTGGCATGGCCCAGAGGATTTTTGGAAATCAGGAGACTTCTCTCCAAATGAAGGTGGGTTTCTGTCTCATTGCCTCTGAAACTCTCCTGTTCTGTTTGCAGCTGTGACTCCACTAGCAAGAAGTTCTCAAAACCCATAATTTCTTCTGGAGAGTCTTGCAAGATAATAATCGTATTTCAGCTTAATAATGGTCCAAGTTACAGTTTAAATAATATCTATAACACATTCTTTACTTCCCCATGTAGGATTAATATTCTACAAAATAGCTTTAACTATAAAAAAATATTTTCTGAATTAAAATTAAGGACTAGATGTTACTTTAGGCCATTTCACCACTAAAAAAAACCCTGAGATATAAATGCTAAATGATAATCCAGACTCAGCCAATGTAAGAAAAAGCTCAACTCTAGCTCTGGCTCCAAATCAGTGAGCAGGAATTGCTGCTGATCAAACTCTGACATCCTTATCTGTTACTGTTCCCTGATTTCACCATCTGTACAGGAATTAGTTGGGGAGTGGCTGCGTGTCTTACCCAGTTGCCCAGAGCTGACCATCCTGAGGAGGGATTCAAGCCCCCACACATCCTAGACTTTTAGGTTTAGGAAGAGTACAGCCCATGGGCTTCTGACCATCCTTTGACTTTCACAAGATTTGGCCCAGATATTCTTGCTGTACCCCCTTAAAAGTGTGCCAAGTATGAAGAAGTCTGCATTCTATGAGATGAGGAAATTCCCTCTTGCTCATTAGGGCCCCAGCTTTTGTCACCCTCTGTCCTTTCAGTAAGAGTGGCCTGTGCAAGAGAGCCACTTCATGTACAACAAACTCACTTCTCTGTCTCCTTCCCTCTCAGAATTTCTACAACCAGGTCTCCACTCCCCTCCTGAAGAAGATTCAGTTCAACTACCCCCAGGAGTCAGTGTCAGATGTCACCCAGAGCAGCTTTCACAACTACTTTGGTGGCTCAGAGATAGTAGTGGCCGGGAAGGTCGACACAGAGAACCTGCAGCACTTGGAGAGCGTCGTCACAGCGACTGCAGTGAGTGAAGGTGTCCCTGGATAACTGCTCAGGGGATTTGGGCTGCTCCATTCCCTCCTGTGTACAGTCTCCCTGCTGAAGGTTAATGCCAGTGGAGGGTTTTGTCTGCTTGGGTTCTGGGTGGGCACGTGGGGAAACTCGGGGAGGGTTTGTCCAATAGTGTTTCACAGCAGTCAGGAATAGTCACTCCTTGCTCTCTGCAGCCTGTCAGAGGAACTTCCTTCTAATAAATGTACCAAAAAGATTAAATCTACACAAAAGTATGGATTTTCCTTCATGCTTTGTGGACATGCAGGAGCGATCCCCTAAGGCAGCTCCTTTTGTGACTGAACTTCCCGCTGTCAGGGAGTTCAAGACGGTGGATCTACAGCTTGTGTTGTATCAAGTGCTAGCACTGCCCTTGTATATGTGATAATACTTTCCCTATGTTTTCAGGGCTGCTCTTCCAAGTGAAGTGGGATGGGATAGGAATATTGCATCCAGACCTTTGTCTCTGAGGAGGAACAGAATTATCTGCACTCTTACAGGGCTTAGATGTTATCGTTTGTCAGTTGCTGGGAAAAACCCAAACATCTCCAACATTTTTTTCTGCCAAAACACAGTGCAGTCCAAGGGCCTGTGTGAGAAAATAGAATTTGGTTTGTGTTCTTCAATGAAATTGGATGTGAAAAAGCCTGAGGGGAGGATTACAGAGCTCTGTCAAGATCCTCTTATTTTGGAATGAGGTAGAACCTCTTGGGCTACTGTCAACAGCTCCTTGAAGTACTTTAATCCACTGCCACAGAAGTGTCTTTAACAAAAGGACCTCCTGCTACATCTTCCCACTCCATTGCAGTCAGACCAATGGTAATATGACTTACTGATCTAGAAGTGACCAAGGGCACAGCCAGAGTGGGTCCTTAACACCAGCCAAGAGGGGAATTCAAGGCATCCTTTCTCCTGGCTCCTGCCCCTCATCTTTCTCTCTCTCTGACTGCACAGGCAAATGCAGAGCTTGTCATGGAAACCCTGAGAGATGTTGAAGAGCTGGATGGATTCATGAAGAAGGATAAGTTTGCAGATCCTGAATTCACAAGGAAGCTGTGGGCCTATCTGACTGTCAACCAGATGATGGCAGAGAGGTGAGGAGAAATGTGCTCAAACAGGCCTGGCTGTGGGGCTGAGGGAATGAAATGGTGGAGATTTACCTTATGGAGCCTGAGTGAGAGCCATGGAGCAGTTCAGGATTAATCCCCTCAGCCTTTCCACTTGGGTCTGTGACCCCTCCATGACAGAACTGCCATGGCAGCTGCCATGTAGAGCTGCTAACCAGGAGTTCTGCTTCTGTTTCCATCCAGAAACGCAGCCCCCACCGCAGCTTTGAAGAGGAACATCACCAAATCCATCCTGCAGATGTCTCTGGACCATCATATTGTCACCCCCTTCACGGCCATGCTGATAGAGAATGCTGAAAAGGATGAGATAATGCTGGCAGACCAGCCCAAAGACCCCAGGAAGGGGTGCTGCCCAGGTCAGGGTCTCACTCTGCCTATTGCTGTGTCTCTCATGTTGTGTGAAAACAGCTTCTGATCTGAATTAGGGACACAAGGAAGAAAATGCTGACAGAGATCTGACCTGTGCAAGTCCTGCTGTTGTCCCCCAGCTCCTGTTTCCCTTTACTCCTCTTCAGAGCAGGGTCAGTAGATGTGAATGTCAGCCCAGAATATTAAACCAACTTTCATGGATTGTTTAAGATCATGTTGCTTTATGAACTGAATGGGAGAGACAGAACAATTTACTTTCTCCTGTCTTCATCATGACAAAGGCAGCAAGAGCTCTAGTACAAAGGAACGCAATCACAGATATTAAATACTTGCACTTCTTTGAAACTTTTATTCACATGGGTCATTCCAGAGCATGCAGGAAGAGTCCTATCTCCTCTTAGGCACCTCAGACTCAGGATCCAAGTCAGCAAAGCTTTTACTATATGCTGAATTTTTAAAAGTCAGCTTTTTTCTTGGCAAAACACTTCAGCCCTTACATTGGAGGCTTTGCTAAAGTGGGGGCTTCTCTCATGAGTGAGAGATAAAAAGCCAGGCTCCATTTCTTCACTCATAACTTATGGTGAGCTATCTTCCCTCATAAGTCATATTTCATTGGTGAAGACACTGGAGCAAATCCAACCTTATGTCATTACACAAATCTGTTGTAAATGGTGTTGCACCTGGTTTAAATTGGTATAACAACACTGAGCTTTGATCTAATGTAGTGCTCTAAAAATTCCACTATTACATATGTCAGCAGTTACAGAACCCTGATTGTGACTGTCATCTAACAGGTACTCTGGGATTAACTCCAAATGCACCCAGTAACAACAAAGGGATCCCAGCCTGGGCCAATGCCACAGCTGTGCCAGTCAGCTTCATGCCTGAGCAAAGGAGCCCACCTGTGTCCTCTCTGAGCATCAACAGAGGTAAAACCTACAGCATTTCCCTGCCAAGGGACACCAGACACATCAGCACTCATCACCTAATGACTCACCACCGTCCCTAGAAGTGTTTCAGGCCAGGCTGGGTGGGCATTCGAGCAACCTGGTCTAGTAGAAGATTGCCCCTGGCAGGGGAGGGGTTGGAACAAGATGATCTTTAAGGTCCTTTCTAACCCAAGCTTTATCTTTATAAATTATGGAGTAATTTTGATTTTGAATAGATGAACCTGTAAAAATATGCTGTAAGCTACAAGGATGAAGCTATTTTGGATCCTAACAGGATCTAAAGTATCTAAGTGACCTCATGAGCTGCCGTGTGCTTCCCTGAGGCTGGGGCTGTTTGCTGAGCTTAATTTTAGCTTCCCTGCAGTAGCAAAGTTACCTCCATTATAAATGACAGATGAAAGCTATTGTAGAGTTACTGCTGTTGTAAATGGCAGATAAATGTTCTGTGGTAGATAAAAATCTCTGAGTGCTGGTGGTGACTGATGGATCCTGTTAATTCTTGGGCCTTTGCCATGGTTTAGTGGCAGTTTATTTGAGCAAGCCAGCTGTGAGAACCACTGCCCATAAACAACTGAGTTACTACAATAACTCAGTGTGTGAATTTATGTAGTGAGCACACAAAGAGCTCTCAAACTCCTTCTCAGCACAGGGAAATCTCAGCCACCACCAGCACAGCAGGAACTGGGCAGAGCTTTGCACTGCAAGACAAGCCTGGAAGCAGCTGCCTTCAGTGGTGGGTGCAGGTGTTTGTCTCATCTGAGGCAAATTTTAAAGGACTTATGAATTTCTGAGGGGCCAAATCCTGTCAGGTTGTTAAATATACTGTGAGAACAAGTCCTGGATTGGATTCCTCAGTGGGATTAGTGGGCAGGATGTGCCTTTACCTGGCATCAGTATGCTTCACAGCATTTGCAGCTCTCAAACCAGGAATGTCATTTCCTTCCCTTAAACCAGGGAGTTGTATGAGAAGGAAGTGTCAGGGGCTTTTGTGAAGAGCATCTGAGAATTTATTTAGCTACCTTAGGGTGGAAAGGACACTCATATTACTATGAGGAGTCACAAAAAGTGCTTCAAAATCCTTTTTAAAAACTTTTGTGTCTCTCCCCTCTAGGTCAGGTGCTGACCTGCTTCTCACACTTGTTTGTTTTCCATGTTTCAGTGGACAATGACCCACATTTCATCATACACCTGCCCAAGAGCCAAAAGAACATCTGCTTCAATATCAACTCAGAGCCTGGGAAGATCCTAAACTTGGTTTCTGATCCTGACACTGGTAAGGGACTAAAACATGCTTTATTTTACAGCACAATTTTTTTTCTCTTGTGTCTGAAAGGTATTTGGAGGGACTAAGGGAATTGCCTACAAGGGGGGACTGTGTGCTGGCAGGATTGTGACCAGCAAGCTGAGGAAAATGTTTATTTCCCTCCACATCTGGAGCATCATGTCCAGTTTGGGTCTTACCAGTTCAAGAGAGATGCTGACAAACTGGACTGAATTCAGAGGTGGCCATCAAGATGATTTTGGGGCTGGGGCAGAGGACAGAGAAGGAGAGACTGAAACAGCTGGGTTTGATCAAGCTTAAGAAAAGAAGTGGTGCATCTGTGGTGGGTCTTGTTTCTGTTCTCAACCACGTGATCTCAGGGTGAAGGTGAAGCCTTGCACATCTCCTAGGTGCACATCTAGGGGACAAGAGGCTACAGAAATAAGGTGCAACAAGTGAAACTCAGAGTAGAAGTGAGCTACTTTCACTGTGAGGATAGCCAAACACAGGGAAGGGAGCCAAGATCATGGAATAACAGAACAGTTGAAGCTGGAAAAGACCATAAAGATTATCAAGTCCAAAATCTAACCCAGCACTACCAACCCTACCACAAAACCATGTCCCCAGGCATCACATCCACAGGATTTTTGAACATTTTTAGGGAAGGTAACACCACCATTTCCCTAGGCTGCCTGTTCCAATGACCTTTTCTTTCAGTGATGAAACTTTCCCCAATATCCAATCTAAACCTCCCATGGCACAAACTGAGGCATTTCCTCTTGTCCTATCACAGCATCCCTTACTCTGCACCTGAAGGAATTTTGCTCCTACTCCCAGCAAGATCTAACAGCAATTCCCACCAGATTATTGTGCTAAAGGATTGAACAGTAGGATCAGGAGGCAATTTACTAAATCATTCTCTTCTCTTGGCTGGAAAAATGAGCAGAACAAGGGGGTTAGAGGAGTTCCTGTTTCTGATGATCCCTTGGTGCTCCCTGTTGAGATCAGAACTCCAAGTCTCCAGGCATTGCTTCAAGACTGAGACAACATTTCCTTCTCTGCTCTTCACAGGAGTTGTGGTCAATGGGCAGCTCGTTGGGGCCAAGAAAGCAGAGAATAAGAAACTCAACACATACTTTGGCAAAATTGGGTTTTATTTCAAAAAGAAAGGCCTGAAAGTGGAGATCACCACAGAAACAATAACACTGAAAGATGGCTCCTATGCCATCACACTGACCTGGGCTGACACAGGACACATCATTCGGAAACAGTGAGTTGATCATTTTTTACCTGCTCCCACCTAATTCTATTTGAAATACCCTCAGGGCTTCTGCCATGCCGTGACTCACATCATCCATGAGAGCTTCCCCTGCAGATTAAAAACTCATCTATGCTATGCACCCTACAGCTCTGTTTAGGCACATCCAAAAGCTGCATTCACTGTAGAAAGAGCTTAAATTTGTAGGGGAAATTAGATTGCCTCAACATGGGGTAAAGTGTTTGTTTATTAGGCACTGTCCTGCCAGAACTCTGGGTACCACTCCCGAGGCTCAGGGTTTCCCATGGATCCTCTGACATATCTGCCATCCCTGTAGGATTGTTCTGGATGCCCAAGAGCATCTCAAGGGGCTGAGAGCTGTTGCATGGGCAGATGAACTCACCCTGCCCTTTGGTTCCTCTCTGCCAGGCTCCTCATATCTGTGAAGAAAGAAAGCAACGTTACCATCATGGTAGGGGAGGAGATGTCCTTCATGGTTTTGCTGCACCGTGTGTGGAAGAAACACCCAGTGAATGTTGACTTCCTGGGAATCTACATTCCCCCAGAAAACCAGTTCTCTCCTGCAGCCCATGGGCTGATAGGTAAGGGCTGGGGATGGGCAGTAGGATGGTGGGACACTAGGAAGGGTTTTTGCTAGATCTTGGAGGGAATTTTATAGAATCATAGACATAAAATATCCTGAGTTGGAAGGTACCCACAAGGTGTCCAGCTCTTGCACAGGACACTCCCAAGAATCCCACCATGTGCCTGACAGCATTTTCTAAATGCTCCTTAACTCTGATTTGGTGCTGTGACCACTTCCTGGGGAGCCTGGGCCAGTATCGAACCATGCCCTGGGTGAAGAACCTTTTCCTAATATCCAGCCTAAACATCTCCTGGCACATCTTCATGCTGTTAATTTGTTGGTGACTGTGTCCTGATGGAAAAGGTGTGGAAATTTTTCAAAAGGAGAATAGGGAAACTCCTGTAATGTCCTGGAAGCCCCAAGGATATTGTGGAATATCAGGGACCAGGAGATTGTTCCTTATTCCAGCTGGGGAGGGTGTTTTCAAAACCGACCTGACTAGACTTGGTGACACTGAGACGGGAATTTTCCTGCCGAGGTAAACTGCTGCATGCTGAAAATGAAAAGACCAAAACAAACTCCTCAAAACTTTCTGAGGAGATTTCTGTGCAAACATCTGTAATCAGCTCTTCCCTAAATGCCCTTTCTAGCTGTGGTATAAAATAAAAGCAAGGCCTCAGTTCATAAGGCAAATCACACTTCTGAATCCTGGACCTTTGCAGAACTCCTTTTAAGAAGCAGAGGTTGTTTTCCTGATTAGTGAGAGACAGAGTGCCCCTGATCCAAGCAGGAGTGGTTTGCCTGCTGGAGCTAGTTTGATTTTCCAAAAGTGCCTGGCAGCAGGTGACATGAAGCTTCAAAGGTCAGGACACACAAACAGCTTTAAACCTCTCCCTGACCAGGTCAGTTTGCATCTGAACCAGAGGTGTCAATCCACCAGCAAGCTCCAGAGAAACCACAAGCCATCATGGAAGTGAAGGGCAACAAGTTCACTGTTACCAGGTAGGAATCATGTGTTTTATTGCTCTCCTTCTAAATCAGTTCTGTCCTTAGAGCTGCCCAGCATCTGACTTTGGACAGGTTTGAAAAGTGCCTGGAACACCGCCCCCCCCCCCCCCCCCAGAACAGGCCGATGAGGTCCCAGAACTGTAAAACTAATTGCATTTTGTAGTTATTTCCACTTCCTGCTGGTGGAAGACACATCTCCCTGCTTTGGCAGAGCAGCACCATTACTGAGCAGGATGCTCAATGTCTCCTTATCTGTGTGCTGTGTTGTGACCCTGCTTTGGGTGGCCTCTCCCTGCAGGGGTGTGCAGAAGGACTACAGGACAGACCGTGTGCTGGGGACTGACGTGCTGTGCTGGTTTGTGCACAACAGCGGCAAAGGCTTCATCGACGGCCACTACAGGGACTACCTGGTCCCCCACCTCTACAGCTTCATGAAGAAACCCTGAATGCTCCAGTTTAGTACAAAGAATTCCCATCTGCTCCTTCATGCCCAAATAACTCCTCTGAGCAGCAGCTGTCAGCCTGTCACACCAGGGTGACTGGAGGCGACCCCACCACTGTTTCCTTTGTTTTATCAGTGTTTCAAAGACATGTAAACTTCTTTTTCTGCTGAGAAATGAAATCTGTAATAAAGTGACACGCTGGGTTGGAGGAGGTGCCTTCCTCTTGCCGTGCCTGATTTAATGGGCTGTAAACTCCATTAAAAATTTGTACAATTTTCTAATATCCATTTCATAGTAGAGGTGTAAGTGTTGTAGCTCCTGCAGTGTGGGTAACACACGTGACCAGATTTAATATGTTTTTAATACTTACACCTTTGTGTTTCCAGACTGCTGGGAAAATGTAAGTTCAGACAATGTTGGAGTGGGCAAAAAGAAGGATGTACATTAAGTAAAGGAAATTTTACAGAAAAGGAATGTGGGTCTGGAATGGGTATCATGAGTAGTCTCCAGTATTTAAAGATGGATTAACCAGTGATGAGGAGGGTCTTTGAATTAATTGTTGCTGCTATAATGGCAAGAAATTAATTAGAGGAGCCTCAGACAGCCTCCAGACTTTTTGTGAAAATTCAACATCAGAATGGGGCTTCACACAGCCCAGGTTGCACAAGGAGCCTGAATTTACAGACAAGTGTTCTCTGTCTCCAGTTCTCGTAACTCTCCACTCTTTATGCTTGAAAAGACAGCTGATGTCCTGTGTGAGGTTGTTCCAGGCTACCTCAAACAGTTGTTTCATTAAACCTCTGCAGACTTCCAGTTTTCTGCAGGTTTCCCCTGGAAACCACAAATCAACAAGAGCTTTTGAGGCAAGGAAAGGGAAAAGGGTCCAGAGGCACACAACCTTCAGGTGATGGATTTTATTCTGCCCAGGACCACCCATATGTTTTTTTTTACCCAAATAATGTGGTGCACCAACCCAGCACTTCATTGTGCTCTTTGCTGGACTTAAATCAATAGCTGCTTCACACATTGGAAAGGTTGGTAAGAAATACACTGGCCTAAGAAAGGTTTCTGTTTATTCCTGAAGTGCCTTAGAAATGAAACATTGTACAAAATGTGACACTTTAAAAAAAATAGAACAAGTAATGCTATATCATTTAGCACGAGTAACATTACTCATGTAGCAGAGCAACAGTGGAAGAAAGGAAAAGGCTTTGGAAAACCAAAAGAGCAATCCCCAATTCATATCTGCACAAGCTTCAGCTGGCATCCCAAGACACTCCACAAGTAACATATCCATGGCACAGCTCCATATGGAGTCCATATGAAAATAAATTCCTTATCAGTATTATCAGGAGCCCTGACAAAGAGCAATGACTTGCATTCTACTATCACTGATGTGCTGATCAAAAATAAACTGGTGACTGCACATAATAAACCAGACCATTCTTAAAGACTGTAGGAAATAACCCCTTGCAGCACTGGTATCTTCCTGCTATTCCCATAATCCCTTGCCTTGTTCCTGCACCCAGAAGTCCATTTTGGCTCTGGACTGAGAAATGTGTTGTTTAAACTCCACTGGTTCCAACACACATGGCCTCCCTGCAGGTAATTCTCCCTTCAGGACTTGCCCATATCCATTTTGCAGCTCTCTGCTACATTTTGTGAAGGGAAATTAAAGCAAATATTCTAACTTTGATACAAAATCAGATGAAAAATTTCCACTGATAGTATCTGCATAAACATTTTATGTAACAAATTGATAGCTATCTTTAAATAAATCAAGTTTGCTGTTGTAAATGTCTATATACATTATAAATACATACACATACACACACAATTAAAACCCTGACATGGTAGAGTCTTGTGTCTGCCTAAAAGATGTCAGAAAGAAGGTTTTGATAACCAAAATCTTCTCTGATGCATGATTAACACCTCAGGCAAGTTTGGAAACATCTTCATACTGGATATCTTCAACTCTGCGCCCTTTTAGAGGTCCCTGGTGAATGACAGAAAAAAATAACATCACAACATAAAATTGTTTGTTTCTTGAATTCCCACCATGGAGTTTATAGTAGCAGAGGTAAAGGGGATTTGTTCATGGCACAGTGTTCCTGGATTCATACTTTTCAGCCTGAGCACAGAATGTGACAGGACCTCAACATCATCCCAGAAATCCTTTAACTTTTAGTACCAAAATTCCTCCTCTCATCAGGGCATCTGCACAGCCTCTTCCCAAATCCTCCAGAATCCAGTCTGGGCTGAGTTTGTGCAGCCCTTTGTCTTGGGTTCCAATGCAAGATGTAACCAAAAGTATGTATTCTATCACCATCTGTTAAAACCAGGTGTGGCAGTGTTCTTTATCTCTTCCAGGACCCATCTGCCCTCCAGGGGGAAATCTCCTGTTAATGGGCCATTGAGTCCCACTGCATGACTGATAAAATTCCATTGTGAGATGCTCCATTGGAGGAGCCAATGAACACCACAGCAGCCTTTCTCCACTGGATTCCCAGAGGAAAGACCAGACCCACCTACACCACTGGACCTTCAGAGGAAAACTCCACCTTCTACAGGAACACTGCTTCAACAGAACCACACCTGTCACTGCAGGAGGGCTGCAGCCACCATTTAATCACTGCTACCAACACCCTGACCAACAGGTTGTCAGGTTGTATTCTGACTCTTTCAGCGGTTTGTTTGGGTTTTTTTTTCTACTACTGCATTTTTATTTTCATTTTCCTAATAAAGAACTGTTATTCCTATTCCCATATCTTTGCCTGAAAGCCTCTTGATTTCAAGTTTATAATGATTCAGGGGGACGGTTTACATTTTTCCATTTCAAGAGAAATTTCTGCCTTTTTTAACAGACATCTGTCTTCAAACTCAGACACCCTTCTTTGAATGGGTTCTAACAGAGTCTCCCTCTTGCAAGGTGTGTTTAAGAAGTTTGACTTTGAGCCAAAATCCTCTGTGCTTTATCAATCAGTTTAAAGAATGGTTTTGCAGAGCAGACAAAGAAAGAGCCACACAGATAACTGTGGCATGGAGTGATTGTCAACCATAACTGTTAACAATAAACAAGACAACAAATGAGCACATAAAGTCCCACATTCTGGAAAAGGCAGGAGAAATTTCACATCCTTGAATATTTTAAATTTTTTACCCTCCCACAAAACAGTACCACAACAGCCATGTCCCAAATAAACACACAAAATATTTTCCAAATCTCTTTCAAGTCCAAAACTTGCTAAATTCAGCACCCTAGCATCTTTTTGAAGATTCTCTGCAAACAGCAAAGAATTAGCCTGTGATAGGTGGGAATATGTGGCTGTTAATAGGTGGGAGGTGTCCACAGAACTTTGCACACCACAAATCCCACCTGTAAGGCAGGATTAAGGATTACATGGCTCTTTTTGAAAGCTCTCCATATACAGATTGGAAGCTCTCTGCAAACAAGAGCTTGCAATGTTTGATACTTACTGAGTCAATTGTTATTGTCACTGAAAACCTCTTCTCATTGATGGATTCCAAAATGCCTTCATTTCCTCTGTACCCACCATTTAATACCATCACTTTCTTACCTGAAATAAAAATAAGAAAAGAGTTACACAACAGGGCTCCACACCTGTGTAAAATGTCTGCCTCCATCTTTCTTATAAACCCCCTTTAAGTATTTGAAGGTGCTTCAAGGTCCTCAGAGCATCTTCCCTTTTCCAGGCTCAACAAACCCAGCTCTCTCAGTCTGTCTTCTCAGGAGAGGTTATGGTACTTTCAAGTGGATGAANAGAGCATCTTCCCTTTTCCAGGCTGAACAAACCCAACTCTCTCAGTCTGTCTTCTCAGGAGAGGTTATGGTACTTTCAAGTCATAGTTTAAAAGAACTGAAATAGAAGTTTTGCAGTAGCAGAAGCTGAAAGCAAAAGAAAAAAGCTGTACCTGGTGCTGGTATTACAGTTTCTAGATGTGTCTGATCAAGCTTCAGCTTGTCCCCAGAGTCAATCACCTTCACAACTGCTGTGTATTTGTCAATCACTTCCTGTTGGGAAAGGCAGAGGCCAATCAGAAAAACCAAACATTTTTCTCTAAATTTACATTTCAAAGTTAGCAAACTTCAGCATTGTGACTCTGCAGTTCTGCATTTTCAAAACCAGCAGAATGCAAGGGCTCCAGCCCGGAAATATTGTGTGCAAATGAGATCATGCAGCTTAAATATCAGTGCAGAACTGACTAGTCTTGGGTTAAAAACCAACTGCACTGCTCTTGGTCACATCCCATGGACACAGGGATTATTCTCCAAGATGGATGTGTTAATAGGGACAAACTACACAGGACAAAACCATGCTTAAGAATGTATCACTGAATAAATGACATTAAACCAATTCAGAGGTTCACTCCCTGTCCAGAATAAGTCCCAATACAGGTGAGGAGACATTTCAGTCCCCAACTGTGTTGTCTTAAGGCTGAACAACCTGCACAATGAAACAAATCTTCCTAAGTCACCTAATTCCAGAAAAGCCAAAGCAATGCCACATGTTCCCCATGGCCCACCTTACCTTAACAACTGCCTTCTTCTTGTGGTACTTCTCTCCAAGCTTTTTTGTTACAATTTTTACAATGATTTCCTGGGAGATATGAAAGGAGAGAAAAAAACAAAATGAAGTGTCAAAATGTGCCAACAGCTCTACAATCTAAATTAATAGTACAGCACAGGAAGTAACAATAGCAAAGATGTGGCATTCAGAAAATTGTGTATATTGTCAAATTATTGGCTCAAAGTAGCATCTCTCAAGACTTTTTTTGGTTTCCTTGACAAATAAAGTTACACTGAATTCATGATCTAATGTGACAGCCCAAAACAGATCAAGAGCAGAAAAGGGAAATTAAGTGTGAATTTAGTTTATAATCTGATTCTATCTTTACACTAATCAACAATGGCTTCAGAAATGCAGAATTGGCTGTATTTGGTACAGTAGTAACTTTTAAGTCACTTACAGGCTGTAACCAGTAGTCTCTTCGAGATGTTCTTTTCTTCTCCTCTTCAAGCTGAAGAACAACAACAAATAATCATCATTTACTTCCTCCTTCCACTGCAGTTTTCCCATGCCTTTGAACAGATTTGAACCAATTCTCTCGCCCCATGTCACATGGGGAACAAAAACAATCCCAAAATCCTAAATAATGGTAAGTCAGTAATCCATAAAAATGGATTTGATGAATCCAAGAACTCATGATAAAATCATGGTGATTTATTTTTTGTTTTGGCAAGTGTTTCTACGTATTTTCTTCTCTTGCAAATCTGTATTCCTTTATATCCAACACCTCAGTCATCTGGGGACTAGGCAGAGTTGAGCAGCCAGTTTTATGAAGAAATTAAACCAGTTTTATGGGGAAATGAAATTATTTTGCCTGGTAAGAAGTGGAAGTTGGAATTCCATATGAACTGAAGATCTGAGGTCACTTCAAAGGGATGCTTCAAAGGTCACTTCAGTAACTTTGAAGTTATTTTTGTCACAGACACAGGGGACACACAGAAACAGATCCATCGTGATTATTACCTCCATGATCTCGTCCAGTGCAGATTTCTTCTTTTTCTCTTTGGTTTGACTGGAGCTATGAGCTACTTCTTTTCTTTTAACTGCCCCTTCCACCATCTTCAGTGCATTCTGTCCAAGGACACTGCTGGAAAAGTAAGATGGTGTTTTCACAGAAGATCTTACTTTTTTTTCTCCCTACCAAGATGCATTTGAAGAACTGGCTATGCAAAAAGGCCTGCTGGTCTGCTTGATCTCAGCTGTGACAGTCCCCTTCCAGACCCTGCAAACCTCCTCCTCTAGAACTGTTCTCCTTGGGGGAAGAACTCCATGCCACTGAGGGGCACTGCTGGCAGTCCAGCACAATGGACACAACCCAATGACCAGTTCACCACAGCACAAGCAAAAAGTTGATCAAAGACTTGAGCTCAATGAAGAAGGCAAAAGCTGGTCTGCAAATACGGTTTTCAGATTTGAAAGGACAAACTTTAGAGAAGCCATCTGGACAGAGGAGCTCTCAGACATGGCAGAAATCCAGAATTCCTTCCAGACAGAGACTCTAAGCCTATCTGGCAATGGGAGAAAACACCCAGAATCTGTAGAAAAGAGCTCCACACCCAGCAACCAAATGTCACCTTCACAACCATATTCAAAATAGGCAAACAGCCTAAGAGCTGCCCAAGGCTCTTCAGTTCAGCCACTTTAATAACAGACATTTGAACACACTGGGTTGAAACAATACCTTAATTTAATAAAATTTAGGTATTGTTTCGACCCAAAAGATGAAGGCAGCTGCTCTGAGGTGAACAGTGAAGCAATAATTAATATGGCCTTAGGACAAATTACATGTTCTGCCTATGGTGAGGACGTTGGATATATTCCCATAGGGAAGATACCTCCTGGGAATGAAGATACAGGAATTGCAGTAGGAGCAACTTTAAGAGAAAAATTGTATTTCTGAGGAAGTCTGAATAACAGAATCACAGAGTTTGAGGAAAAAATAGCACATTAAATCACAAATCAAATAGCATGTACTTAAAAAAAATCCCATAAAGGGCAACATACAATTAAAACATAACAACTGCAGTGTCCATATTCAAGAAGACAAACATATCTAGCTGTGAAGTTGATACACTACCATTTTAAAGTTTACAGGTAAGTATTTCGTATGTGTGGTGAAGAAATTAGACTACTTGATATATGATTTCACATTTGACCCAATTTTAGCAAGGACCTGAAGTACTCCTCACTGAAACTATTCAGGTGAGGGTCTGAATTAAGTTTCAGAATCATCTTAAGCACAACTCAATGCTTAAGGATAATTTACAAGTTTTCCTCAAAGCCTGCAATCTGTATCTATTATTGCAAAGAACTGCTTTAGTGTCTCACTCTCTGCCTGGCATATATCCCATCAGATACCTTATCTAAGAGCTGAGTGTGATGAGGGGAAAGCATTCCTTTTACCTGCAATACATTTAATTACAATAGTGCCTCACATGAGAAAATGTACTGCTCATCAAACAGTTCCACAGACTGCTGTAAGTCAGGATTATTTGCATTATTGATCCCTTTTGTCCTGCATTGTTTGTGGTTACACGATGACAATTAAATTCCAGAGCTCTAGGAAGATTTATTTCAGGTAGATTTAGCTGCTTAAACGATGACCATAGAAAGCATTATCTCCAATTAGACAAAGCAATCAAACCTTTTAGGAACCAACATTAACAATTCAGGAATATCCATTCACAGAAGGCAGCTGGGACTAGATGGCATCACTGCAAATATTTGGCTGGATCCTTTCCCACCCTCCATGGAAGAACCTGTAACTGCCTTTTACTTTGTGGGTATCTGCCATGAAGCACAGAGAATTCAAGAAGGTTCATCAAAGCTCACATTTAAGATATACCCACTCATCCATTTTAAATAAAAAATGAACCATGAAGTCACCTAGTAGCCCCTTCTGGATATCAAGAGAGGATGAGAGATTGTCCAAATATTTCAGGACAGATGAGCATTCCTGTTCATACAAATACAATTGTCACAGAAGTGCTTTTTAACAGTAAGGGTTGGCCTTAAATTCTTTTCTCACCTTGTTTTAGAAGATGCTGCGACTGAAGTACTTGCTCCTTTGTTTAAATTAAATGTAACTAAAAAATAAAGAGACATTACTCTATTTCTATCTTTAGAAATAACTGCATTGAAGGATGTTAACAATTTTTAACATCTACAAATAGGAGAAATTATAAATTTGAAAATATTTACTAATCTGTATTTTGGTTTAGCTTTTTAAATAAATTAAACTTTGTAAAATAGAATACTCTGAATCATAAAATCAGCTCCAGCAGGTTGTAAAAAATTATATCCATCAAAATTAGATTACCTTTTTCTTCTTCGTTTTCTCTGTTCAGTTCAGTATAGACTGGCACTTCCTGCCAAAAACCACAAAGCATATATAAAGAATCAAAAAGAAGACTGAGTCAAGATATAATTTTTTGGTGATCATTGATTAGCTCAGTTTTACAGACAACAGCTATAATATTGAACCTGGTTTGATTTGTAAAAGATTAAAACTGAAAACATAATCTCATTAGATTCCTGTGCAAAATTCTCCAATTAACAGCAATACTGCCTAAACTTGCTCAATTCCAGCATAGAAGGCAAGTGGCCTTCTTGCAGCAGTCTTCTGTATCTGAACCAGCATGATCTGACTGGTTTCTGGACAGACTGATAACTCAGAGAAGGAAATTCTGGTATCTTTCCAATTTTTAAGCACCCAAGGTTCAGACCATTTAAATTTCAATTAGTTTTAAATTAAGAAGCAGGTAATTGTTTACAAAAGCATTTAAATGTACCCACCAATATCCAGGATCAAATGGGAGGTTCCAGCCCCAGACAACATGTATGGGGACCAAGGAATGATGCCAAATAAACAGATCACAAATAACCACACCAGCACCAACAAAATAGAACTTTTCACTATGTGAACTTGATTATGCCAGATGCCCCTGATTATTTATCTTGGCCTCCTCAGTGTACAAGGCACTTGTTACCTGCAGCCCTATTTGTTGTGGAATACCATAAATGAAGACACTTCATGCAGGTTAATTGATTGTTTGCTCCCCCTTCCTAAATTCAAGAGTGATTTTTAAATCACTAACCACTTGCAGAGCAGTAATTATTACTTCCTTAGTACTACTGCAAGCTGGGTACAGCGTAAGTGCAAGTTAGGAAGCAAAGGAAATACCAGTGCAGGGATTCCAGCAGCATCAAATTCCCCTTTGACTTAACCAAAAGGAGCTTTAAGCTGAAGATTCACACACAGGGCAATTTTCCTCACCAATTCTTTCCCCTCCAAACCTCTTCTAACTTGTTGTTCAATGAATTTAGCAGTTTTTTCTTCATCATCAAGGTCCTGTTTCTTCTTCCTCTCTTGTTCTTGCTGCCTGCGAATGGTCTCTGGGTCCCTGTCGATGTACTGAATGTACCAGCCTTTAGGAGTCTCATCAACCTTGCAAAGACCTAAAAAGTCAAGGCAAAACAATGTAAGATTAATATTAACAATATCAAGATCATTTTCAGTCCATGTTCACTGTAGCAATGTAGATACTTTACCAGAGACAATACGCCCCTTACTGGGCTGCTAAAACTGACTTTGAATTATCTGTACCATGTGTTTCTGCCCTCAGCTACCCAGATCTGTTTGGACACAGGCCAGTGTAGGTCACAAAGTGCATGAAGTGTTTCACAGTACTTTCCTTATTGAAGAAAATATTTCCTTCCCACTGTTTTAACAATGAAGAAGACAGAAATCTAACATGCATAAATGATAAACGCTCAGAGAATCCTACTGAAGGAAATATTGCAGCGCTGTGCTTTTGTTACTGACTCTGGCTAGAGTGACTTTCCAAATACTCTGTAACTGCTGGATGTATCCTGCAGAACAGGGGCACCCAGAGCCAAAGTAAACTTTCTGTCACACCACAGTGCCATTTAATCTCACTTCCTCACACTAAACACAGACCTGCAGATCTCCAGCTTTAACCCTTGCACTAGGCCAGGAATGAAAATGACTGCTTACTTCTTGTCACTTCAGAAGTGGAAAGATTTGTAGCCTTAAGGGATGTCCTAGTACTTAATTTTTAAATTTTTAATTTTTAAATGGCAACTGTTGGAAGTTGATTTAGAGTTTAGCAATATATCCAGTACATATAGACCAGCAGATGAAACAAGGAAAGGCTTACAACTGATGTACTTATCTCAGACTTCTGACATTTTTCATAAGCAAACTCCTAATGGTTAACGCAGAATTATGTTTGGAAATCTTTTCATGCATATACAGGATGGGATGGGAAGAAAGAAAAAGAACTAACATAAACATTACTGATCAATTATCAGGAATTCAATTACCCAATAATTTTAAGACTTCCCAACCCTGAGCAGGCACACTCACCTTCTCTCCCCAGCCATTTTGTAAAATCAGTCAGCGTCTCCCATTGTGTGGCATTCATGTGGATGTGCTCTCGATGGCTGATGTATTCATTGTACACAATATTATTGTGGACCCTCTTTGTTCCTAAAATACAAAATTATCGTTGTTGTTATTATTATTATTATTATTAGGCTTGCACTGAACCAACAAAAGACACTCAAGCAAACAAACAAACAGCAAAATATTTACCAAATCGCCTCCTGAGCAATTCCAGGAAATCATTTCGGAATTCTCTTAGGGAATAAAACAAAAGCATTTTTAGTAAAACTTTAACAACTAGAAAGCAATTTTCTGTTGTCATAAACAATTAAACATCTGCAGCATAAACGTGATTATTCTTTTGAGCTGACCATGATGATATTCAGACACATTTCCTTTTTTCAGTAGAGCAGGATTAAATGCAGGATAAAACACAGTATGATACACGCACACACCTTAAATCTCCAAGAGAGTAACAGCCTCTCAAAGGGATAAAATAGAACAAAGGAATCTCAACACTTCCCACTAATTGCTGGTGTTTTGTTACCAGGTGTCTTCCCAGGCTGACTGACACAGAGCACAGGGCAGGACAAAGGGCAGAGGGGTGGATGGGGCAGATGGATCACTCATCTCTCTGCTAATTCCAGGGCTGCAGCATAAAGCCTCACTTCAGACTCATGCTGAGGACAGCTCCAGTCATCCCAGCTGTCATGTAGGTCAGCTGGACAAAGGCCTAGGAGAAGCTGGGAGATGTCAGTCCCACTTGCTTTGGCTCTTTTAGCTTGTGTGCGTGTGGCAGCCACTCAGCAAGGACAGAAAGGTGATGTATTTGTAACAAAAAGCAACTTTAAACAGGATTAAAACATGAGATAAAATTGTCAGATGTGACTAAAATCATGGCTTCGTGAAATCTCTAACCTAATGTTTAAAGGAGGCATTGCCTATATTTTCAATTACAAGAAGAGCCAATATTAATATATATCACATTAAAGTGTCTTCAATGGGATATTATTGGGTCTTAGGCGTGTGGCTGTGCAGACCTGATAACAGGGATGAAGATCTGGGTAAGAATACACAGAAAACTTACTCAGAGAAATAATCCATGAATTGCTGAGGATTTTCAGAAGCCAGCAGCAACTGCCTCTGGTGGGACTCAGACATGCAGTGACACTTGAAGCCATTCTATAAAGCAAAAACAAATACTTTGCTTGTCTTTATCTCAATTTGGAACATTCATAATTAAGAGAGTATTAAAATCCTACAAGTGTGATCGCAGTTCCCACAATGCTCCCCTCAATAGCACTGGGGACATGTACAAGGGACATTAACAGGACAAGGGACAATGGCTTTACACTGATTGTGGGTAGGGTTAGATAAAATACTGGGAGGAAATTATTCCCTGTGAGGGTGGGGAGGCCCTGTCACAGAGTGCCCAGGGAAGCTGTGGCTGTCCCTTCCCTGGAAGTTTTCCAGGACAGCCTGGACGGGGCTTGGCGCAACCTGGGATAGTGGAAGGCGTCTCTGCACATGGCAGAGGGCTGGAAGCGGGTGATCGATCTTTAAGGTCCTCCCAACCCAAACCATCCTGTGAGTGCATGAGATCGGAGCTGACACCAACCAAGGCGACCTGACCCCAGGAGAACCGGCACCGAGGCTCTTTGGACGGAGATCGGAGCCGCCCGAAGGTCCGGGGACCCCCCAGTGCACCCCCAGTTACCTCATCGCGGCACTGCTTCTGGCACATCTGGCAGTACCAGCGCAGCTTCTGCAGCCCCTTGGACTTGATGCGGTTGGCGATCGCCTTGGGGCTAAGGAAATCCGACTTCCCCATGACGCCGATCCCGTACTGAGCCGACCCCACTCCAGACCCGGCGCCGCTCCCGATCCCGCCCCCTCCCGGAAATGGCGGCAGCGCCCTGGAAGCGGATCCCGGCGGGCGGCGCAGGCGCGGTGCGGGCGCGCTGACCTTCAGCGGGGCTGTGGTGGAGGCGCCGCCATGTTCGCCCGGGGCGCCGCGGTCGCGCTGGTCCAGCCGCAATGGTACGGGCACGGGGTGGGACGGGCGCTGTGGGGACGGGAGAATGCGTCCCGATGGCCGGGGCGCTCTGCGGGGTGAGGGGGGATGTCTTCCTTCGGCCGTGCGGTGCCTGGGGGCGGCGGGGTCGCGACCCCGGGCGGCCCGTGAGGAGCTGTGGGCTCTGAGGGGTAGTGGCGGAGCGGGCACCGGGAGATGAGGGCAGCGGGGACCCGCAGGGATGGAGGGTCCGTCCTCGGTGGGTGGGAGCGCTCGGCCGGGGTGGGTGAATGGGACAGGCAAGGGTTAAAGGACAGGTTTTACATGGCAGACCCTGCTCTGGCCAGGAAATGGTGCGGTCTCCTGATTCGTTGTTATAGTCTTTAGAAACTGATTGCATTGCACGAAGCTTTAGTTAAATTGTTTTTATTATTATTTCTAATTTGCCCTTCTAATGCCCTCGTTTGCTCGGTGCCGTTACCCAGGGCAGTGGGTAATGCATTAAACCTTTCTCAGTGCTCGGCACTGCCGAGGCGCCGCCTCGAGTCCTGGGGCAGCTTCGGGGCCCCTGAATTCTGGAAGAACATTGAGAGGTGCTGGAGCGAGTCTGGAGAAGGGCGATGGAACTGGGGAAGGATCTGGAGCCCAAGTCCTCTGAGGGGCGGCTGGGAGGGCTCAGCCTGGAGAGAAGGAGGCTCGGGGTGACCTTATCGCTCTACAAATCCTCGACAGGAGAGTGCAGTCAGGTGGGAGTTAGTCTCTTCTGCCAGGCAGCCAGTGGCAGGACACGAGGACATAGGTTTAGATTGTACATTAGGAGCAATTTCTTCACAGAAAGTGATTAGGCATTGGAATGGGCTGCCCAGGGAGGTGGTGGAGTCACCGTCCCTGGAGGTGTCTAAAGAAAGACTGTAGCACTCAGTGCCTTGCTTTAGTGGATAAGGTGGTGTTTGGTCATAAGTTGGACTCGATGATCTCAGAGGTCTTTTCCAATCTAATTGATTCTGTGAAGTTCTATAGGTGACGGAAAGATAAAGGTGTGTATACAGGCCACAGGTCAGAGTTGCTTGTCTCTGCTACAGATGTTTTTTAAGAAACAGCAAATCTTTGAATTTTCATCACTCTGAGAGGGACTTGCCCTTGGCAGGTGTTGGTTTGCTGGAGAGCTAGTGAATTATCCTAATTTCTCCTGCATTCCTTTTCAGGGGCCAAGTCAGGAATATGGCAACACTAAAAGACAGTGAGTAAAGGTTTTTTCTGCTCTTGAGAGAGGAGAAATGTTGCAGGAAAACCATATGTTAAAATATAATTTCATTTAGTCTCTGTTGGGTAAGATGATTATGATACATAACAATGATATATAGGCCTGCAGTGCTAATTGCATTACACAAGTGTCCTTCAGAAAAGGAATTGCTTGAAGTGGTTTTGGCAGTAATTTATATGTCTTTTTATAGTTTTACTTAAGTATGTCTTAAAAATTATTTTTATTCATATGTGTTAAACCAAATTTCTGCTCACCTCTAAGAATTAACTTAGTTTCTCTTATGTTTATTTCCTTGTGCTTTTATGCAGCATTTGGGGGGGGAAAGGATTGTCTGAATGGTTTTAGTGTGATAATGCTTCCTTAAGCCATTCCTTATAGCTCTGATATAGAGGTACTGCCCTGGAATTGTGCTTGTCTATGGGATACCTGTTTTGGTTTCTTTTTCCATTAGTGTTTTTATAAATGTCATTTTACCACAGTCTAAACAGAGGAGGAAATTCATTCTGTCTTCACACTATGGGAATTTTTCTGTTTGTTTGTTCCTCTGCTGTGAAAGATGACATTATACCTCAGTTGATAAATTTGTGAAGCAGGTAGATGTGGAAACAAAGAGAACAGTAAATAGACTTCCTGTTGGGATAAATATTAAATGAGTGTTATGTCTGAAGGAAATAACATCTCTGTTGTAAAGATGAATTTGTGTTAGCCACGTTCTTACTCTTACTGTAAATACTAAGGCCTTTTATGAGGTTTATTTGTGTACTGTTTGTTTATTTATTTCTTCTTCTTTGAGGAACATGGCAAAATATTTTTGGATGGCTCTTGCTGGCATTTTGTTGTTTGGGTTTGAGTCATTATGCCCCATACTGTCCATGACCTTCAACTCTTAACCTTGCAGTCACCCGGCGTTTGAAGTCCATCAAGAACATCCAGAAGATCACCAAGTCCATGAAGATGGTTTCTGCAGCCAAATATGCAAGAGCTGAGAGGGAGCTGAAGCCTGCGAGGGTCTATGGAACAGGAGCTCTGTGTGAGAGAAAGTTCTTGCACTTAGTCATGAGGGAGCAGAAGAGGAGATTTTCATAGTGGTGATAAAATGGCAAGGCTTTTTAACCTTCCAGTAGTCTGTTTCCAAAAGAATTTGCACAGTGAACTTCGCTGAGTGATATCTGATCAGAGCTGTGAATTGTTTCTTGCTCACATCTGGTCTGACCACGTGCAAACTTGGAACAATTGCAAAGGAAATAAAATTAATCTGGCTGAGATCTGGAGCCCCTTTGGTACTGGTTTTAGTTAGAATAATTCAGAGCATTTTTTATGACTTACTTGCTTTTTTGGCACACTTGAAAAACATAATCTTCTTTTTTTCAGCTCTTTATGAGAAAGCAGAAATAAAAGCACCAGAGGACAAGAAGAAGCACCTCCTCATTGGTGTGTCCTCTGACCGAGGCCTGTGTGGTGCTATCCATACTTCCATTGCTAAAACCTTGAAGAACGAGATTACCAACCTCTCAAATGCAGGGAAAGAGGTTATGGTGGTTGGAGTAGGTGACAAGATCAGAGGCCTGCTTCAAAGGTAAAAAGGATGAGGCCCAAAACTCACACTGCAAAAGAGTTTGGAGTTTTGTGTGTGTGTTCTGTGGTAGAAATGTCAAGGCTGTTTAGAAAATTGTGTAGCATTGACAGGAAATTGCATTTAAGGGAACTGTGCTAAATTCAAGTTCCTGTAAAAAAAGAAATCTGCAAATATCCTAAAAGTGGTTTTGATAATCTCACAATTGGGGAAACTATTGCACAGCATTATTATTTTCTTGAAATAAAAGTCTGAAAGCTGGCAGCTGGTGCTGTTACATGTGTGTGTATTGTGAAGCTATCGTAATTTAACTAGAGGCAAAGATTCTTTCAGACCCTAAATCAAGTCAATAAAATGTTTAGTTTTGAACACTCCTAAGTTACAGTCAGTTCTAGTAAGTCAGTCTTGCTGCCTTGTATTTTAGAGCATCCATTTGGTTCTAACTCAGGTTTGTTTTTGCTGCAGAACACACGGCAACTATTTCCTGCTGACATTCAAAGAAGTGGGACGGAGACCTCCGAGCTTTGGAGATGCTTCAGCCATTGCTTTAGAGCTGTTAAACTCTGGGTTTGAATTTGATCAAGGCTCTGTCATCTACAATCGGTTCAGGTAAGATTGAACTGAAACTTCACTGGAAAAATACTTGGCAGAATGCTTCAAAGAGCATATTGGCTTGATGAAGTTATATGAAAACTGGCTGTGATTTGACATGCTCACTTTAGTTTTTGATTCTGTTGTGTATGAAGAACTGAGCAGTTTTTTTCTAGTGCTTGTGGTTAGAACTCCCTTTTGACTTGTGTATGGTGAACGCTGTTGTATTTACAGTCAGCACATCATTATATCCACGTGGTATCTAAGAGCTTTTCATCAGGGTTATCACAAAACTTTGTGGCATGGGAAAGCCAGAAGTTGTCAATTCTGATTTAATTTGAGCCATTCACTTTGGAATTAGTTGAACTGAAGAATCTGTTTTGCCCTTTTTGTACAGGTCTGTCATCTCTTACAAGACAGATGAGAAACCAATTTTCTCCTTTGAAACTGTGGCTGGTTCTGGTAAGTAGGGAGATAGAAACCACCAGTATCTACATACAGTGATAAATCACAGGAAAAGTACTCTGAAAAAGGGGATATGGTATTAAAACATATTACTATGGTACTTGTATCATAAGTTTAACAGATGGTTTTATCTTGGATCAGACCAAGGCTGGCTTACAAAGGTGCTGTGGCACAAGGAGGTCAAAAGGAAAGGTGATATTAATTCTGGTTTGAGATTCTGTCTCAAGCAAGAATTGTGCATGTGTCAACTCTGTTGGTTCCAAAGTTCTCAGCACTGAACAGCCTGAGTGGTGAGTGACTTTTCACTGCTCACTAAGAATACCCCAGAATGTTTCTGCAGCATTGTTTGGGAAGGTTAAACATAATATGGCAATAAAGTATTTTGTTTTGGTCTGACTCTCCTAATATTAAATTGAATTAAAACACATAAAATAGTTAACAGATTTATAACTAGCACAGAGATTCTGAAGGTACACATAATATGTGGAGGAAATCCCTCTGTGCTGCCTTAAGTATTGAAACAGCCCACCCGGGTAATCTTCTCCATGTCACTGTATTTTGCTGGAAGTAGTAAATCTTGGATATCTCTAAGCCTTGCTCTTTCATGTTTTACAGAAAGCCTAAGTATCTATGATGATATTGATGCTGACGTGCTGAGAAACTACCAGGAATTCACGCTAGCAAACATTCTGTACTACTCCCTGAAAGAATCCACCACCAGTGAGCAGAGTGCCAGGATGACTGCCATGGACAATGCCAGCAAGAATGCTTGTAAGCTGCTCCCTGGGTTTTCCAGGACTTCAGTTGTTCAGCAGGGAAGTTCTGACCTCCCTTTGTGTAATTCTTCACTTCAAAAATCAGCTGTTTTCTATCTTAATTCCACTTTGAGTCGTTTTCTTTGAGCCAGCTCAACTGAGATTCTGTTTCAAAAGTGAACCGTATTTAGTCCCTGGAAAGGGATTGCTGTCAAGAAACAAGCCTAGGACTGGAAGTGAAATAATAGGTTGTTTAAAAGGCTTATGAAATACTAAACTAATCTTGTAATGGCTGAATATGCTCTATGATCCTCTCATGTGGCTGCTCTGAGGATTTCCTGAATTTTTATAAATCTGTACCTACTTGTGCATCAGATACAATTAGTGCAGCACAATTTCAACATGGACAAACTTAAACAATAATTCAATAACACCTGTCATGGAGCAAGTAGAGAATATATGAGTATTCCTTGGAAGGATATGATGATACTTGTGTGAAGCTGATGTGATGTACAGTTGGGCTGCCTTGGACGGTGGGCATGGCTCTGATGACCAGGTTGAGAGAAAGAGGTGATAATTTCTGTGTTTAAAAATAGAAAAAAAAAAAGTCAGAAAAATCTGTCTGCTTTTGCCACATTTTGAAGGAAATAACAATGCAGTTAATTGACAGTGAAATCTAATTTCAAAGCAAATGATGCATGCTTGTGTTATGTTACAATAAGCTATGTCATACCTGGTATTTACAAGTCTGCCAGCTGTTCTGCAGATGTTTAACTGACAAGCTGAATTCTCAGGTTTCTAGATCATTTACTGGTAATATTACCTGTAGGGAAAAAATATCAGGTGCACTAATCCTCTCAATATCTGCAGTGGTTTACAAGACTCTTGGATATTCTGCCCATACAGCTTCTCTTTATCTGCATTTATTCACTCATTTTGTGTTTAAACTCTGGTCTTGCCTTTTTCCAGCCGAGATGATTGACAAGCTGACCTTGACGTTCAACCGCACCCGTCAAGCTGTCATCACCAAGGAGCTTATTGAGATCATCTCTGGCGCTGCTGCTCTGTGAGTATTTGTAGGAACATGCACTTGCAGTCATGTGCTGCTTGTGTGCCAGGGTAGCAGGCAAGGTTTGGGATTGTAGGCCCTAAAACCAGAGGGAAGGCAATCTTTGGCATGGCTCCCAAGCTTTTCAGATTGTGCAGCTCTACTAACCAGAGGGAAGTTTGGCAGTTTTTTCTGAACAAATGTGGTTTAAGAGCTGGCAAAATAGATCTTCAGCCTCATCATGCATCCTTGCCTGGAGAGGTGAGGGTTTTTCTCCTTTCTGGCCTTCGATAGATTTCCCCCCTCCTTCCTTTCACCTGGATGTTTCTTACCTTGCCTGGTCAAATAGCCCAGTAGTGTTGAGACAGGGAGAGCAAATGGCATGACTGAAGTGCTTTTGGATAAATCAAGTGTTCAGAAGCTGAGAGTTTGGGGGTGAGTTTGCAAGGAGAGAATTTCCAGAATCTATTGTTATGGAATATGTATTTTACTTGAAGTTCAGTATTTTGCTTGTTTGCCTGAGACTGAGGTTTTATGCAGGTGTGTGCTGCAGATTACATGTGCTGCAGGTTACAAATGTGTGGGCTTAGACCACAATTTGTAACTGCATGTAACTCATGTGTATTACTGTAGCAGTTGAAAATTTGTGCTCTGTATGGAAATACATGTGTTCATATCCTCTGTATTTACAGAATGCCTGGAATACGTACTTTATATTATTTTGGTGCTGTATTGTGCTCCTCACAATACATATGTGGTCATAAATCCATGCAGAGTTTTGCCTGAATTTGCATGAATTGCTTCCTAACCTGCTTGTTTTGTTTTTTTCTCATAATACCATAACCAGGGATTAATCGGGAAAAGCGGTTCAGCCAAATCCAAGAGGTAAAGTTTTGTCATGGAAACTGGATTGTGTTTTAAAATGAATTAACACAGAAAATATGAAGTCAGATTGGTCAGACAGAAACTTTTCTTCCTAAAGAGCTGTGAAGTTGGACATTTCCAGTTTGAATCTGTCTGGACAAAGAATTCTTAATTTTCAGTAATTTTAAGGAAAATATGTCCATGGGAGCATAATCCCATATGAGTTATAATTTTCTGTATGGTTTTTTCCTCTATTACTGGATTCATTCACAATTACTGTTTGAATTTTTCTTAGTGCCCTGGCTTAATGCAGTTACTTAAAAACATCTGTGTGTAAGATACCTAAAGAGATTTCTGAATTAACATGAACATATTCAAAATCTAAAATGTTAGGAAAAATTCAAAATTTAAAATGTAAGAAAAAATTAGATTTGATTAATAATTTGGAGTGTGGTAAGGAATATTGAGATACTCAAATTGCAAAAGATAACAGTTTAAGATAAATAACATAAATAGACAAAAGAGTTTTAATTTGTTTCAATTTTCCTTACAGGTGAAGAGGAGCTGTTCTGAGCATATGTGGTTTAGCCTGCCTGTGTCTGTGTTAACAAGACTGCTCTGTTATCTTTTGAAGAAGTGGAAAAGCCCGAGAAATCTGTAAATTCTTACAATAAACCACCTCCATGAAACAGATCCTTTTGGTTGTCTGTGGAGAAAATCCTCTTGGAGTCTAAATACCTGGGTTGGGCTTGGGTGTGCTCTGGAACTTTATTTTTTAAAAGTCTGTGTTCTACATTTTAAACTTATTTGCTATGTGAAACTTGTAAGTGGATGTTTCCTTTGAAGAGTGGAAGAGATTTTTTGACTTCACCCTGTCTTTGAAAGTGAAGTGACCTACTTTGACAGATACATTGAGTTGTGGGCTGAAGGAGGATGGAATAAGCTCCGCATTGCACAGTGGTTGAGAGATGGGGACATCCGAGTTGAGATGTCAGAAGTCAATTTTATTGAGTGTACAAAGTGTTTCTATAGGGTTTTACTTGTATGATTCTTATATAGGGTTCTGCTTTTGGTAACAATTTCCATTGGTTACACACTCTTGACATCACCTGGTGGTAGCATTATCACAAAGTTTCATGATGAGTTTCTTGGTCACTTACTGCCCGAGGAGTGCTTAAGTATCTGTGTCTGTCTCTCACACGGTTTCTGCCCCATCAGGCCTAAGATATTGGGTTCCTTTATCAGTTCTATTGTACTCTGTTTTATTCCCCATAAACACTGATCTCTCTTAATTGAATTTTGTATTTCTACTGTTTCCATATGTTGAATTTTTAAAACTGATGTGATTAGGTAAGTCACTACAGAGTTTATTCAGAATGCAGTTTATAGCATGATCAGTGTGTGTATAGAAATGTAAATGTCAGAGGGCTGGGGCACCTCTGCTGTGCAGACACCCTGAGAGTTTTGTTCAGCCTGGAGAACAGAAGGTTCCAGGGAGACCTTTCAGCATCTGAAGGGGCTCCAGGGGAGCTGGAAAGGGACTTTGCATAAGGGCATGGAGCAACAGGACAAGGGGCTGTGGCATTAAACTGATGGAGGGCAGGGATAGGTTGGATATTGGGAAGAAATTCTTTACTGTGAAGGGGATGAGGCCCTGGCACAAGCTGCCCAGAGAAGCTCATCCTGGTCCCAGCACAGAGCCCTGAGGGGCAGCACCCTTAGGACCTTGAGCTCTTGACCAAACCAGGAGCTTTAGGACTTGGTTCTGGGCCCAGGTCCTGCTGTTCAGGCTGCAAATGTGAGCTGTCAATGTGACTGATACAACAGACTACTCATAAACCAAAGTGCTAATTTATGAACTAATTAGGTTTTTGAACTAGAGTTCTGTTTACCATTCTGTCCTTCATACTCTGATTAGGTACAGGCGACTGAGTTACACTTGAGCTCTTGTGTATCTTCACAGCCACCACTGAGTAAAAACTCTGCTGCTCCTTGTGCCTCCTACACCACTCAGTTACAGTAATTTTTGTTTCTGGATCCTTTTTGCCATTGCAGTTCAATCCTTTCCCTACTTGTTTGTGTTTTTTCCTCCCCAATTAAAGAACTCGCCCAGAAACACTTTTTCCTCATGCTGCCAATTTGGTGTTCCAGCCAGCTGGAAAGGAAAAAGAAGAGGAAAATAACCTTTTTGGGCAGCCTGTTCCAGTGCTCTGCCACCCCTTGGTAAGGAAGTTCTTCCTCAAGATGAGGTGAAACTTCTTGTGATTCGGTTTCATTTATGGCCATTGCTCTTTATCCTGTCACTGGACATAGAGTCTGGCACCATCCTCTTGACAGCTGTCTCTGAGGTATTTTGAGATATTTATTTAAAGATACTGAGATTATTTATAGAGATCATAGAATCACAGGATAGTTTGGGTTAGAGGGGACCTTAAAGATCATCTTGTTGCACTCTTTGCCATGGGCAGGGACACTTTTCACTATCCCAGGCTACTCAGAACCCTATCCAGCCTGACTTTGAATACCGCCACTACTGGGACATCCACAGCTTCTCTGGGCACCCTGTGGCAGTGTTTCATCACCCCCACAGTGCAGAATTTCTTCCCCATATCCCATCTAAAGCTACTCTCAGTTTGAAGCCATCCCGCCTCGTCCTGTCACTACATGTGCCTGTAAAGTGTCTCCTGTAAGATCCCTCGAGGCAGCTGGGATACCGATACCGATACCGATATATTGACGCGGTCCCGAGCCCGGCGTGTCCCGCAGCGTGTGCGGACTCCGGCCGGCGTTCCCGCGTTCCCGCGCTCCGCGCCCCGCCCCGCTCGATGCGCTCGGCGCTGGAGCGGTGCTGCCTGCCGGGGGCGGGGCGGCGCCACGCCAAGATGGCGGCGGCGATGGCGGCGGGGGCGGGCGGTGTGTGAGAGCTCCCGCGGCCCCCGGCCCCGGCGGGATGTGCGAGACCTACTCCCGCTGGCTGCTGCGGGTGTCGGTGGCGCAGATCTGCCAGGCCCTCGGCTGGGACTCGGTGCAGGTCTCAGCCTGCGACCTCCTTACCGACGTGCTGCAGCGGTACCTGCAGGGGCTGGGCCGGGGCTGCCACCGCTACTGCGAGCTCTGTGAGTGCGGGCTGGGGCTGGGTCGGGGGTGATGCGGATGGACACGGTCCTCAGAGGCCACTGTGGGTGACCCTGCTTGAGCAGCGTCCGAACTGAGTGAGCTCCGTGAGCCCTGCCAGTCTCAGCCATCCCGCCAAGGAAACAGCGCTGGGGACTGCTGGGGCAGGGCAGGAGCACGGGAGGTGGCATTTGGGCAGGGCAGGAGGGCACAAGGAAGTGGTTTGGGGCAGTGCTGGGGTCTGGGGGTCAGGGCAGGAGGGCACGGAGAGGTGGGATTTTGGTAGTGGTGGGTTCTGGGTAGCAGTGCAGGACAGTATGGCGAGGTGGGGTTTGGGGAGGACAGGAGGGCACAGAGAGGTGTGATTTGGGCAGGGGTCTGCGGGACGGGGCAAGAGGACACAGGGAGGTGGGTTTGGACAGGGCAGGAGGGCAGAGGGAGGTGGGTTTGGGCAGCACTGGCAGCCCTGGGTGAGGATCTCTGAGGGAAGGCTGTGGGGTATCATTGTGGAGGTGTGGAAGCTTCTGCTTGTCAGGCAGTGCCAGGAGCTGCGGGTGCTTTGCAGGGCAGGGTCACGGAGCTGTGGTCATTTGGGAGGTGGAATTTGGGTAGTGCTGGGATTTGGGCAGTGCTGAAGTCTTTGGGTCAGTGAGGGCGAGTGTGGGTTTGGGGAAGACCAGCCCATGGGCCAGGGCTGGGGGCTGTGGGGAAGGGGAGCCAGACTGTGGAGCAGTGCACAGGGCTAGAGGATGGAGACAGAAGCTGTGGGGCTGTATTGAGGGAAGGGGGTCCTGGTGCCAGGGTGGACTGTGGGGCAGTGGCTGTGTGTTTGGGTGAGGAGTTGGGACTGTGGGGCTAGAGCTGGTGAAAAGGAGGCTCTGTGGCAGTGGGTTTGGGGTGTGGGGGCATGGGGGTGCTGTCCCACTCTCTCTGGCTATAGTGTGCAGCATGCTGGGGAGGGGGAGACACAAGTACAGGATGGGGAGAAGGCACTGTTTGGCACCATTGCTTGGGTATTCTGAATCTGGGAGTAGGATGAACTGGAGGGAGAAGGGACAGCCAGCCCCTTTTCCTGGTGGGATGTGTCCATGGGAGGAAGTGGTGCTGTGTTGTCGTGGCTCACCTTTGGGTGATCTTTTGTGCCCTGGAGCCAGTGCTGAGGGGGCTGTGGAGACCCACTGCAGGTGGGAATGAGTGTGTGGGATTCACTGTTCTGGCACAAGGCGAAGTGCTAAGGATGGAGGATGCAAGGCTTGGATTCTCTCCTGCATGGGGAGGGAATGGTGTGCCTGGAACTCCTGTTGCTGGGATGCTCTGGGAATGTTTGTGTGGAGGGAGAGAAGCAGTGGTACTATGGGACTAGGAATGTGTATGGGCAGTTTGGGAAGGCAGGGATGCACTAACATGTGTTTTGGGGGAAGTGGAGCTGTAGTGCACAGGATGTGGGAGTGTGGCAGGGCTGCACATGGGAATTGTGGAGTGCACAAAGGTGGGTTGGGGCTGGGGATAATTTATTGCACTTGGATAAGGTATGAGTGTCCTCATGTGCATGCAGAGGAAGAGATTTGGGTGGATGTGTGGGGCACTGGAGTTAGCCAACACTGCCATTGAGGTGGTACAGAAGAAGCTGGAACAAGCTGATGATGGGGGCAGGATGCCCAGGGCCTCGCTGGATTTGGGGTGAGGTGGTGCTGGGGTGGAGGCATGGAAGGAGTGTTTACAGCAAGTTGGAGAAGAGAAAGAGAGGCTTGGGAATCAATGCCAAGGACTGCTGTCTGCATCACACAGGAGTATGGAATGTGAGTGTTGATGGGGTTGGGAAGGGAGCACCACTGCTGGGTTGAGTCTACAGTAGAGAATGCAGCTGTGTGTCCCTTGGGATTGTGAGTGTCCCTGCAGAGCCTGCAGTGGAGGTTGTGAGGGCTTGGGTGTCCTGCTGGTACCTGCAGAACGTGGAGTGGTGGAGGATGGGACATGCATGCAGATGCTTGCTTGGTCAGTAATGCTGCCAGTGGGGCAGAGAGGGTGGTAGGGGTGTGCTGGGTCTGGGAATGTCAGCAAAGGGTGCTGATGGGTCAGGAATGGGTGGGGAGGTGACATTCTGCGGAGAGAGGGAGGCTGTCAGGGTGGGTCCCTGCCGGGTCTAAATGCAGGAAATGTGGGGAATGCAGAGCAAGGCTCGGGCTGTTGGTGTGCTTAGAGGGTCATGAGTGTGTGTGTGTGTGTGTGGAGGCCTTTGCTGCCCTGCATGTGGGGCAGGGAGGGTGTCATGTGGCAGAGATTTGTGTGTAGAGATGGGGCTGCCAGTGCTCCTGCTGGATCTGTGAGTAATAGGATGGAATTGAAGGGGGATCTCCATAGTGGAGGGACTTTCGGGAGCAAGGGTACCCTGGAGAGGTGGATATAGGCTGTGTGCCTGGGAAAACAGGACTGCTTGTGCTTCCTGTGCCAAGAGGGACATGTTCCCCCTGTTCTGCCTTCCTTTGGCATGCTGGAGAGCTGTGGCATTGTGGGCAGCTGCTGCTCCATGTGTCCTGTACTTGTGGAGGGGAAAGTCCTGGAGAGCCCCTGGGGCAGAGGTTAGAGCAGTTGGGTCTGGCTGGGATGGATAATTGATTGCCTGAAGTGCTGGGTTGGGAGGAGGTGACTCAGTGGTGGTGGATTTGGGGGCTGCTGTAGCTGCCATCAGTTCAGAGAATGTGCTGGGGCCTGTGGGAGGTTACTGCAGAGGTAACAGGGATGGCAGCCCTGAAATGCATCCCTGGGAATGTTTGCCAGTACTTCTGTCCAAGCTGTGGGAACTGTGCTAATGAGGTGTCACAGCCACAGGTGAGATGAAGATCAGAGGCATGTTGTTATCAGATGCTGGTGGATTGGATGCAGCATCAAGATCGAAGGAACTGTGAGGGCTGGGTGTGTTGGGTTTCTCTGCAGGGGTGAATTTGGAGGGTGTGTGGAGCTGGGAAGTGCAGTGTGAATGGCTTGGTCAGGAGAGGAGCAACCACAGCCCGAAAGTGCTGTTGCTGGAGGTTGTGTCCCTTTTCTGAAGAAGAGAAGTTCTTACTGCTGCAGGGATCTGCCAGGAAGCAAAGTGATGAGCTGAGTGTACCTGGTCCTAACTCTGCTTCATCATTTCAGGAATAATTGAGACCAAGTCTGACAGTGCCAGTGTAACCAAGCTTAGGAATGACTGCGTGCTGCAAACTGGATTTCTCACTTTGTATAGGTTTACTTGTGCAACTTTCCCCAAATTCAAGTTAATCTAGAAATGGGACTGTGCAATATTAACCCATATATCTCAGCAGCACAAGTGCAGCTCTGAAGTTTGTATCTCAATCCACACAGAAATTATCTTTAAAGCAGGTAAAGGAGACAGCAGAGAGGTTTTAGGAGGATGCAGTTATAAGGTGAAAAAGAAGGTCCCCTGGATTTATTCAGAGCTGTCCTTTCATAGGGTCGTTACAGATTTTGAGGAAGATGCTTGTGCTGCAGTGTTTCTAAGACTGGGAAGAATAGACATAGAGATTATGCAAATAAATGTTTTGTTGCTGAGGACTGGAAGTTTGTAGAGCTCAGGTATGCCTTTCTTGCTTTAGGTTTGCTTACTGAAAGTGGGGAAAAGCATTTTTCCCCTCTGTGAGTGGGGAAGGAAGTGCCATAAGTATCACAATCTTTTTCTTTGGTTTTTTGTTGCTTTGGTCTTTTTTTTTATTTTCTTTGAGGAGAAGGGAAATGTGCTGTGTTTGTGCCAGTGATGTGGTATTTTTGTATTACCTATCTTAAAACGATCCCTGTATTTCTTTCTTCAAAAAGGTTTGTAAAACGACATCTTAATACTGAGCTGACATCTCCCTGTGATTTCAGAATTGTTTCCTTTTGCTTCTAAAATAAGTTACTGTACAAACCCAGCTCTGGATGAATGAGCTGAATTCTGTCATGGTTTTGCATAAGTAGAATTAATTAAATTCCAATTGTAGCATCTTCATTGTCAGGGCGTTATCTCGGAGTCAGACCAGTGGGGTTTGAGTTAGCAGGGCTGTCAGCTGAGGGACATAATCTTTGTGTTCCAAACTGAATGGATTTACTCTGACGTAGCTGAGACACCGTGGTATTGCTGTGAAAAGCCTGTCATCGCTGCTCACGTGTTCTCTCACTTGCAGAAGAAAATTATGGCTCTCCCAGCTGGGTTAGATCTTTGTTCCAGCTGTTACATCCCATTAGGAGAGCTACATTCAAGATTTTCATTACTTTTCTGCTGTTGTTTCTTTGCATTTGCAGTAGCTGTAGTTGATGGGAGCTTCTGTGGCTGCAAAGAGAAGGCAAAAGGATTTGCAAAGAGGGTTTGAGATGTGTTTGATGCCGTGAAATGCTTCTGAATGCTGTGCTGGGGGTGGAGGAGAGGCTGAACTTACAGGGAGAAAATCAGGGTTTTCCTCTTAAAGTACACCATATTATGCTGCTCCAATTTGTGGAAAGCTTGTCAAAGGAACACTATTCAATATGCTGTGTGCTGTTTTATCCTAAAATTTAAATTAAATATTTGAAAACTGCTGTTGGAGTGTGCAATTGAGGTATCAGGCTACAAAACAAACTGATGTAGAGTGGTTTCTGAGAGCAGAGTTCTGCGTTGTTGTTGTTGGTTCTAAACAGGTGAAAGGGGAACAGCTCCCTGTTAGGTGCCACTTTGTTTTGCTCTCCTATTTCACATGGTTTGATAGTGGGGTGGCAGAGCTAGTGCTTTGAGTTATCTGCCCTGGATGGTGTAGGTTGGGATTTTTTATACTTAGGAGCTGTCCATGAGGGCAGACCAGAATCTGTTTGTTTGCCATGAATTTAGCTGGTATAGCTTGGCACTGGGTTGGTGGGTTATAGATATGCAGAATATGTCAGGTTTTGCCTCTTCATTTAACAGATCCAGTGAGGGAGTTCAGTTTCCAGTCCATTTATGTGAATGATGCAGTTCATGGGAGGGATGAGGAGGGGAGTTGTAGTTCAGACCCCTCCAAAGTCTTTTTTTCTGTTGCATTAATCTAAAACCCAGTCAGATAAAGCTACTTCACTCTATCACTGAGGGCACCTGGGCATATTTCAACAGGACAAATTTAGACTATCTCTTGCTGCAACTAGAAGTGTAATAAGCTGGATAATTAACTTTTTGAATCTAGAGGTAGATTTTCCTCTGCTTTCCTTCCATTTTTCCTTCAATTTTGAGTTTATGCTTGGTTATACTGTGATTTTATTTTTTCCCCTGAAATTTGCTAACAGTTAGGAAATAAAGTTTAATAGTTGGTCTTTAGTTTCGTATTGTTAGACTACGTTTTTGAAGATTATTTTTATGCAAACATAGAATTGTAGAATATCTCAAGATGGAAGGGGCCCACATGGATCATTGAGCCCAAGTCCCTGTTCCTTGCAGGACTACATACTAATTATATAGACATATAAAAAGTACTAATTACTATATTGAAACTGGTATTATTAATGCACCTGCATTTTTGTTAAAAGGCAAGTTCTGATCTGGTGAGCACAGTATTATAAATGGAAGGAAAAATTACCAATATTGCAAAATGTTTTCCAAGGCAGAACTGGCTCCAAAACTGCTCCAGTGAATGCACGGTCTCTCCTGCAACCTTCATTGTCACAAAGGGAGAATGCAAAGAGCAGACCAATATTTTCATTGGTAATTACCACAGAGGAGAGAATTCACCTGGCACCAGCCAATTTTTTATTTCTTTATAATGTCAAATTTACCTCAGATGCTTTCTTTGGTTTTATTCTTTTTTTTTGATTACTTCATTCTTACCACTATACAGTAATAATCTGTATCGAAGCATTAGATTTTGGTGATCAGTTTAAATGAGCTGATTTCTTCTGCTGGTCCTTGAATGACTTTGTAAAAAGGATCTATCCTGGGCTTGTAACATTCATTATAAGTGTGCATTTTATGTCCCAATAACCTTAAGTGTTGATGTCTTTCAGCTAATTAACTTCCTACTGGCTACTAATATAGAGGAGAACAATGTGGTTTTGTGCTTGATGTTTCTGAAGTTACTGGGAGAAGGAGCAGACTCTGGGCACCAATAGCAAGAAGATGCTTTTGCCTGACTGGTAGCTACATTAATAGGACCCTTTTTTCCCCACTAAAGTGCATTTAAGTAAGGCATTTATACTTTTTAAATAACCTATTGTGCATGCTTATGACTTTGCTGATGGAAGCTGTGTTGTCTCCTTGAAACAGTTACCCTGGAATAACTTTATGTGATGTGCTGGAGCACAAGGAATCTGTGATAGAGCCTGTAATTAAAATACCAGGGAGCTATACCTAATAATTTGCTGGTTAAAATAAAATCTAAAAAAAAAAATCTCTCTTGCAGCAGCTGTGAGGGGGAATGCTGAGCTATTTATAACACGTGTACATGTTGCATGGGTGGTGACTTATTAATTTTTCTCAGTATATTTATTACAGAACTGTAGTTGCTGTCTTTAAGAAACCTGGCATGAAACTAGAGGCTCTTCTGTTCTGTACTTACTTGCCTGTGAAATTTTCACTCATTCATATGAACTTTGGGCCAGGAAGGAGGAGGTGGTGGGGGTGGGTTTGACAAAAGGAATTCAGCTATTCCTGAGACTGAATTTAAGGCAAGAAAGACAGTTCCCTAGCTCCCACACACCCCCTAACAATGCCCTTGGATGACATGTGCAGTGGCCAGCTTGTTTGCTGGAGGAATTCTTGTGACTTTTGCAAAAATAACTAGCCTTTAAGAGCTTCTGTGTCCTTTTCCCCACAACCCAAACCCTTGTTTGTTGGAGAATTTAGTTCTCCATCCTTGTTCTGTTTCATCTTCCTTGTAGGTGGGTTGGTTCATCTGCAGGTGATGCTGAGCAGTGGGGCTGAGGGCTGGATAACTTTCCACACACTCTGCTCTTCCTGGATCTCTTTGCCCATCATTTCAGTCCAGTACTCTTTTGGGATGCAGTTCCATGTGCAGATCCCTCCTCACCTGGTGCTTGTTCTCATGCCCAGGGAAGCTGAGAATATCTTAGCTGCGTGGCCATTCCCACAGGTTTCTGGTGAGCTGTTTTGAGACCAAATGGTCTTAATTTAGCTGTGCTGCTGCCACAGCTTTACCACTTTTGGAGCACAGTTCCCATTCAGGGAGGCAGTGCAACCTAAAAGCTTGTGAGGAAGGTACTTTCCTAGTTCACTCTACATGAGGTATAAGGAGGAGAGTTGTAACTTGCTGGACAAACTATTCCCACCTCCTTCTGTCTCTTCCCAGCCCTGAACAATGATTGTATTTAAAGTGTTGTGGTATCAAGAACGGCAAGAGACTGGAAACCAAAGCTTTAAAGTGTCTGTGATATAGCACTGACTTACTGTGTGATATTAGATTAATTATGTCGTTGGGAGGGCTTCAGCCTGAATTTTTAAACTGAGGATAGCACAGATATGTGAAGAATAATGAGAAAAGTTCCGTATGCACAGATGAAACTTTTTTCTTGGCATCATTTGCTCACAGAAAAAAGCCTAAAACTAAGTGAAACACCAGGACAGAGTGTGTTACATGTTTGTCAGCATTCCCTTTCATGTGTCTGGCTTCTGCTATTTTATTGATTTTTTTATTAAGCCAGAAAGAGAAGAGAAATGCTAAATGGTTGATACAAAAGCGTAAAGTCTTTTTTTGATGAATTACCTGGAAATACTTAAAATGCATTTTTGTGCTGTGATAATTTCCAATTGATAACTGGCTTGATTTTGAACAGAGATATGAATACAGACCTGAAACTTTTGTCAAACCCTTGAATCACTGAGGATACTCTCTTGAAAAGAAGGGTTTACTACTCCATCCTTTCATCCCTCTGACAGTTGCAGGTTTAAATATTATTTTTAGCTTTCAATCACACTTGAAACTTGGCATTGTCTCTTGGGAGGCAAATGTCAGAGCTGTAGGAAAATTGAATCTTCTTTGGGATTTTTTTTGGTCACCTTTTGAACCCACTTTCTAACACACATAATTGTTTTGTGATACAGCTGTTAAATATTCCCTTGCTTCAGTTGCACTTAGTAGCTGCTTCTCTGCCATGTATTCTTAAAAACCACTTGTAAAAATAATTCCTTTTTAGCATTTATCACTTGCTAATCATGTCAGCACACTTTTCTGGAGGTTAAAAAGATCATGTGCAGATCTAGGAAAAGACCTTTGAAAAGTTTTCCCCAAGTTTTTCTTTTTACCTGTCTATCAAACCTATACCTGTTAAATCTTGACACCTTAGAAAATGCTTCAGTGAGTTCACAGATACCTTCATAGCCTGAGGAGTAATTAAAAGCAACATAAAATTTCTTAGTGGTGTCAATTATCTGAATTTAATTTTTTAAACATAAAACACACTTTCCTCCCCCTAGTAAATATAAGGATCTCATAGCTACTCTGGAGTGGTGATCTCCTCATGTAATTATGTGCATGCAAATCTGGAGTTTGCAGAGCAAAGTGATACTGCACTTGTACCAGGTATTACAGAAACACAAACTCTGAGGTGCTTCTCACCCTGCAGAGCTCACGTTCCAAGTACAGGAGGGTAAAACTGGCAGTAACTTGGTCTGATCTTCCTTTTAGCTGTGGGAAGAATTAAAACACAAATGAGACTTGCCTGGAGTCACACAAGAGGCCACTGTTGGAGAGCTGAGGATCAACCCCATAATCTGAGTATTATCCTTATCTTCACCGCAAGACTTAAGAAGGGAAATTCTAGAACAAAATTCTCATTTTCTAAACATACCTGCAGGCGTGAGTTGGCTGGGGGTTGGAATTCATGCAGTGATGTGAGAACCAGCCTGCTCAGCTGCCTTGGCTTCAAGATAAACCAAGAAGAGATTAGGTTAAAGGACAAACAAAAGAGCATCCCCCCATTCTCTGGAGCCAGGGCTCCACAATAGCCATTGTGTTTCTTCAATAAGCATGGGCTGCTTTTCCATAATTACTTTTTAAAGTACATCACAGCTTATCATCATATAGGGATGTAATATCTTCATAAGCCAATTCTACAGAATTGTAATAGTTCAGTATATCATTTTATTGCATTTAAAATCATGTTTGGGGTTTACAGCATTGTTTTTGGGTTATTGTTGCTACGAAAAGTCAGGAAGAGACTCGAATTGGTGCCTTGGCTGCCAAAGCCAGGTGCCCAGTTCTCCCTCTGGAGGCCTTTTGAGGGATTTTTCTCTGTCAAGCCAGGGAAACTGAGGTACTTGGACTTCTGGAAGTGTAATTTAAAGCTTTGAGCCAAATTAATTGTATAGCACAATCTGCATCCTCTGTTGGACCGTTTTCTTGGAGATCCTATTAAATAAGGATCCCAACTGTCTGGCCAGTGAGGTTTCACTGTGCTTTTTGTGAAGAAAGTAAGATTTTTGCTGTAGAAGCAAGCTTAAGTTGCACCCCAGGAACTCAGCCCCTGAAGTATAGTAAAAAATATTCTCTCCTCACCAGACCTCTACTTAATATTCCTCTTTTTTATCCAGGAGGTGTAGCTAACCAGTAGATGAAGTGGCTCATAGTTTATCAAGCCTGTAGGTTTCATCTACAGGTGGCAAGGTACTTTGTGAAGGCTTTTTTTTATATCAAGAGACTTTTTTTTTCTTTTCTCTCTGTAAATTACAGTGAGTTCAAAAAAATAGAATTGTTCCTCTTCTAGGTTGAGAAGTAATGTTTGATCTGTTCCATACTGATAAAGAGCACTTTCTGGTTTTGGGGTCATGTGGTGTTAATTGACTGTCGCCAGGTAAAGCTTCCTGTTGTTGCTCCCTCATTTGGGCTTGATTTGCTTCCTGGAGTGCAGTTCTTCAATGTAATGATTTGAAACAAAGTGATGGCTCAAAACATCCTTCTGAAAGGAAACCTGGTGGCAGTAAACCCATCTCTTACTGGTGGTGAGCTGGGGGACTGTAATCTTGAAGCATCTTCAGGTTGAATTTTTTATCCTGGATTTCTGTGAAAATATTGTTCTTCTGTTGTTTTTTTTTGTTCCAGATGGCCGCACAGATCCAATTTTGGATGACGTAGGCGATGCCTTCAAGCTTATGGGGGTTAACCTGCATGAGCTGGAAGATTACATACACAATATTGAACCTGTCACTTTTGCACATCAAATCCCTTCGTTCCCTGTCAGCAAGAACAATGTTCTCCAGTTCCCCCAGCTGGGAAGTAAGGATGCAGAAGAGAGGAAGGAATACATCCCTGATTACCTGCCACCTATCGTCTCCTCTCAAGAAGGTGCGAAATCAATCCTTTGCTTTCAGTTTTGGTATATTTGGGTGTTTGTGGGCATCCCTCTGCAGGTCAGGCTGTGCTGTCCTGTGGCAGTGGCTCAGGAAGGGCCTGTGGGGTGTCACCCAAGCAGGGTTGCACAACAGGTAGCAGTGCTGTGGCAGGTTTGCTCTCCACTGTTTTTACTTTCCTTCCAGATTAACTCATGTGAAAAGTTCACCATGTTACCCTGTGTTTCAATAACGTATTCTAAATTTTGAATTTTCAGATGACAATATGATTGAATGCTTTGTATTAACTTTTGTGTGGTAGCCTCCCCCTTATGCATCCTGCAAGGGGTTCTGTAATTTGGTGAAGGTAAAAGAAGGAATGCTGGTGAGACTGGCACAGCATTTCCTGCTCCTGGTAGCTCTTTCTCCTTGTAACACACGTCCCCAAAAAACCCAAACCCAACCAGACAGAAAAACCTCCTTTTCCAATTAAAATTAATTCAGCCTTAAAATATGGAAGTATGAGTATTTTGGCAGCATTGTACTGGCTTTTGATTTTCTTTACTAACACTGATTAGGGTTTCATCATCACTGTTCCAGCTGCTTCTTCCCTTTCTTGTCCCGCAGAGGCAAAGGTTGAGGAAACAGTGAAACCAACTATACAAGTGCTATGAGATGCAATTAAACTGAGAATTTTAATTGGGGCAGTGGAAAAAGCATACTTGTTTTCTCTATTTTTCAGCTATATGAGACTTGATTGCTAATAAGATAAACCTTTAAGAAACGTGACCTAGTTTGACTTGCCCTTTGAATAGTGAACAGCACACAATTGTACTTTGTGTGGAAATAAATATGTGTAAGGTTGTTGGGTATAAAAATCCCAGGCAGAAGAACTTAATTTTCCAAAAGAGTGCAATGAACAGGTGCAATCTGCACATGATACTTAATTTAGAGTTGTGTGGGGAAGAAGGGATATCATACTCTATGTACATATTGCTCTTTTTTTAAGAACTGAGGTCTCAAAGCCAGCCTGTTGAAATAGGTGTAAAAACTCTGCCCAGTGTAAGGATGAATATAAGCAACATCACCTTGCTGGGCAAAGAAATCCATTGCTGTGCTGCTACAAGTGTGGCATGGGGCAGTATTCCAGTGATGTAGCAAGCTGTGGGAAGTGTGTGTTCAGGCTTTCTTACATCACATCCAGCTAAAGGGTGCAGTTGCTGTGTACTCCAGGAAGAGCAAGTGAAATTGTGGTCAGGAGCAGGTATCTGAGCAGCAGGTGAGGGTTTGGTGTGTCCTGAACAAATATGCTCATTGCAGTAACAAAGTGAGGACTTACTCATCCTGGTGAGTATTTCTGAGGCTCTGTAGACTTTAATTTTTTGTTTCCTTTAGTTGTGTTTTATAGATCAATAGCATTTTTTGCTATTGATAACTGTTCTATTATTGTTATAATAATATGTAATATATATGTTATTTTATTGACAACTGTGTTACTATTGAAACACTAAACAGTGTTTCTTGCCTTAATACAACCCAGGAAATTGAGCTGCTGTTCAAAACAGAAATACTTTCTTAAATTGGTAAGGAGTTCCTAAAGTCTCACCCTTGTGAAATTTGTTAAAAAGGTTGTTTTAAAAATGGAGCAATGAACTCTCTCAAACCAGGCAGAGGCAAACAAAATGTAAATATCAGATGTATAGACAGCATATATAAAAGAGTACTGAGTGAGAAGTGAATGTTCTGGCTGCTTGCATTAGCCTGATTCTTCAGGAGGTAAACAAACACCATTCTGTCAGAGAAGTCTGGCATCTTTGAAGTGTAACAAGTTGCCCAGCAGTGTTGCAGTTGGTTTCGTTTTTTTTTGCCTTAGAAAATCCTACTCTAAAATATGCAAGAAAAGTCAAACCCAGCGAGGCTTAAAGCAGCTGCAGACAAATATCTGTGCATGAGGAGGGAGAGAGGAGTTAAAGACTCAGCTTGACAATACTCAACATACAAAGAGAGGCTAAAAATTGAAATGGGGACAGTTGTGCTTTTTCTTTTTTTTTCTATATGTAACTTTTTATACTCTTTCTCTTGCAAGTTAGATCCAGGAGTTAGATTTTACTAGTCCTTATAAATAATGTATGAATCCTTTTAACACCTGAAGCAAGAAGATATTATTTCCAAAGTTGGATGAGAACCAGGAAAACCTCTGATGCCTAAGGGTAGTGTATCATAGGACGTATAGAAATACACAAGTTGAAAAAAAATGAATAAAATATTTTTTAATGGAAATTTAAAGGAAGAATTAAATGCAGTTGCTGAATGTAGATTTGTTATAGTTGATTTAAAAAATTTAGAGGTGAGGACATTTTAATTTTGAATTAAGTGTTTTCTGAAACTGGTGGTTGTGCTCTGTGGTTTGTTTTTGAAAGGGATGAGGTGGATCACAAAACTGTTGTATATGTTTTGTTCTGTGTTATTCCAAGTAAAATTTGGAGGAAAAACTTTTGGAGATTAAAGGAATGCATGGTAAAAATACTGAAGAATAGCAGAGGCCATTTGCATACTTTGCAATATTTTATAGTGTAGGGAAAAAATTGAGGCTGCTCAGATTGTTCAGTCCATAATATTTGAGGTGCTTTGAGTAGGCAATAATTAGAAATGGAGGAAGGCTTTGTGCACTTAGGGTGTGTGATGTAAATCTTTCTGTGACTTGAAGGAATCGTCAGCAGGACTCCTTTTGTCCCATTTTATATCAAAGCCTAGAGCTCAGCTCAGTTATGAATATGTATTTACTGTTAGGGGTCAGAAATTATGAGTGCTGATACATTTTAACAATCATGTAGCCATGACTTTTAGTAAGAAAAAACCTTTTTCAGTACTGTTAATTTAAAAACCAAACCAAAGCAGTGTTCAGTCTGCGCCACGACCAGTAGGTGTTGCTGCCCTCCTTCCCAAAAGTCCTTTAGTTCTGCACATAAAACCAACTTCTTATTTCCACTTACTCCAGAACTGGTGGTGGTTCAGGCTATGCAGAGGCTGCCCAGTAGCACGAGAGATATTTTAGTTGTCATTGCCAGAGGATCCATAAGAGCAGGAGCCATCTCTTTCATTGTACTCAGCAGTAAGAAATTCTGAAAGAGCTCTGAGTGATTCCTGACTTTGTGGAGGAAAGGGACGAAGACAAATTTTCAAGATCTATGATTGGTGTCAGTCAGAAGTTCAGTTCAGTGATACAAATTTTGTTCCAAGAAAGCAGAAAATGTTTTCTTGCCTAAAATATGGACTGCAAGCTTTAAGCAAATGCTTGTGCTGTGAGGATCTACATATATAATTCTACATATTATAAAACAATCTGACTCAGTATTGCCATGGAAAATGTTGGATTTTTAGCAGTATTTTTACAAAGGACACTGAAGGGATAATTTTATGGCAATGTATCATGATGTTTGCTGTCTGCCTATTTTTAATTAGTCTCCTTTTTGTTTTTGAGTTAGTTTAGCACTGTTGTCACTAAAATGTCATGGTAAACTTGTAAGACAGATTAAAAAAGGAGAAAAAAATAAATTAGTTACAAAACATGATGGTCATGCTTTATTTCTTGTGCTTTAATGCAAGAGAACATACATTTTGCAATAATAAATCAACTTCATAGAATTTGTTGATTGCATTTGAAGCAAAACTCTATATGCTGAAACTAGGCCAGCTGAGAAAGCCCAGATACTTCTCCACAGCTAATAATAATCACTATTACATTTAGTGATAATGTTGAGAGGCCTGAGTCCTGATGTTGTAAGAACATGTACCATTCTCCATGAATAAAACAAAGAAAAGTGAGGTGTGAATCGGCATGTGCCATGGTATCCTTATTTTTAATCTTCCTGGAATTAATCTCTGCCTGTGCTTGCTGCCTCTTGTTATCACTTCATTTAAAATAGTAATAATAATTATTTTTACTTTATTTTTTTTTAATAATCACTTCATGTCAGCTGCTCTTTTTATGTGACTTCTTCAAGTCACAGGCAGTCCATCCCTGCTTCTCTGTCTGGAAAACTGAAGAAAACATGTTGGTTTTGTGTGTGCAATATTGTTCATAATCTTTGGACCCTTGTTCCTCTCTTACACTGATTGTGCTGGTGCATGTCAGCAGGATACGAGGGAGAAAACATAAAAGTCTCTTCCCACTAGTTTAGATGTTTTGTGGGGAGAAAGGTGGCTTTTAGAGAGCCAGAATTTCTCTGCAGTTACAGCTGCATTTTTTCTGTCCTCTGCTTCATACCACTTCCCTCCCACTCCTAGAGGTTCAGCTCCTTCTCCTTAAAAATGTTGTGGAAGCAAATGCAGTTTTTACTAGGCATTACATTTTGTTGTCCTTCATTCCTGGTAATGTGTGCTCAAGCACTGTCATTGTATTTCTGATCATTGAGTCAGGACAAGTTCTTGGCACAGTTTACAAATTCAGGTTTATTTGTGGTCTTTTTCTGTCAGAGCATTTTATTTCTCTGTCAGATCAAAGCAGAAAATTGCTGATCTTCTTACAGTCCTGCTTTTTCCCCTCTTTGCTGCTGATGGGATGTTAGGTCCTATGACCTCCCAAACCCTGATGTTTCCAGCCACCTGGAAGTGTGGAAACCCAGCTGGCAAATTGCTGCTCATCTCAGCACATCTCTAGTTTTTTTCATGCTGTGGTAGCTGCTGCAAATCTCATTTGAGTTGATGAGAATTAGGAGTGCTGATGGAGCAAGGTGCTAATCAAAATACATTTTTGTGTCTAGGTTCTACCAGTGCTAGAATTGCAATTGTATAAAGCATTAAGCAGGCTGGCAGTGCTTTCTGTGTCCATGGTTTATAACAGAATGTAGCAAGTCATGGATCTCAGACCAGATTTCAGTCTTTGGTTTCTCCAAGGGTTAAACAAAGCCAATCTCTCTTTGTAAATCAGAATGTGATGGGGTTTTCCAGGATCCTGGGGTATCCACTTTGCCATTTTGGTAACACAGGTCTCTCTGTTGTCATTTTTTGACATTTCTGCCTTTCCCCAGCTCTAGTTTAACCCCACAGATGAACTCTCCCTCATTCTAGCAGCTGCACCAATGATTTCAAAGCAGCAATAATATTTTCTGCTTTTGCAGTGTAGTTGGTTAGAAAACCACCACTCCTCAACAAACAGGTACTGGGTTTTCAAGCAGCCTGAAGAGTTAAAGCGCTGCCAGAGTGTGAAGATTTTGTTCCTGGCTGCTCACTGTGCCTGGTTGCTGATACTCACAGGCATCCTTTCCCTGTGTGTGCAGTGTGCTGGGAGTCAGACTCTTGATTGCTTTTGTGAGGAGGGATCCTCACGTCTGCAGCAGCCCAGCAAGGAAGGAGCAACAGGAGAAAAAGACAAAATGAGAAAAGCAGCCAAGCTTGAGATGCAGCCAGAAGAAAGGCATTGGGAAAGAGCCAGTGGGAGAGGCAGGTTTCAAAGGGAAAAAGGAAAATACGAGACAGGAACAAAAAAAAGTATACAGAAAATGTGCCTGGTTTAAATCTTGCCATTAGACAGAAAAATAATTTTTCTGGAAGGCGTGCTGATAAAGCTGTAGTTGGGAGGACAACTATATCTCTACCTTTTCTTCAGAAGTTGTATCATAATCGAAAGCATAATTTCCAGTGAAATCCTGCAAGAAAGGATTTAATGAAGTTTGTGGGGTTTTTTTAATCTGGAGTTAAATAGAATTTCACAGGAGAGCTTCTTTAATTTGCAGCACTTGGAGAAAAAAAAAATCAATGTAATATGTGCCGTAGTAAAATTTTATCTGTGATAGGAACTAAATCACATAGCTGGGATTCATAGACTGTGGAGACAGACACATGCAGTATTTTATATTGTCTAAGGGACCAGTACCTAACTTCTAATAATTCATGCCTTTGGAGAAATAAATGCAAAACTCTTGCTGTTTTTTAAGAAACTTAATGGCGGCTGGAAGTGGGGAATGGTGGACACGGATTAAGTTAAGTTGTTGTTTTGTTTTTTTTTTATTACAAGAGAGGCTTGTGATGAATTTTCATGTTTTTGTTTGTTGGAGTCTTAAGTATTTTATACTTCAAAATAAATAAACCAGGTGGGAACTGGCTATATATGAAGCAAATCACAAAATAAAAGTTATGAAGGTGCTGCTTCCATTTTTTTACAAGTTATAGCAAGGAGTTAGTAAAACTAACTATAAAAATTTAGCATTGTGAAAATTTATTGGTTTAGCTTTTTAAGCTATCTAGTTTTATTTGCTGCATATAGCAATTGAAATGAAGCTAATGTGACTTCAAGGGGATATCATCCTTTTAAAACCTTCTAACAAAGATTTTTCTGTTTTTCAGACCTGTTTAGATAACTTACAAGTTAGTGATTCTTAAGGATTCAAAAATAAAAACTGTGAAACACAGAAGTTGCCTGATAAAAGCCAGCCTTTTGCAGTAAATTATTTACATGGAATGGGAATGAAAGTCATGGATCCTTTCACTGCATTGTGATGTGCAAATTGCAATTTTGGTTCGAATAAAACTGGAGGAGAAAATGGGACTTTGTGATAAAAGGATTCTATTGTCTTGTGTATTTTGAACAGAAATGCTGTCATGATTTTAATTTCCTACTGATCCTTTTTCAGCAAAACTTTTGTCACTTGTCTTGACTCGTCACGTCAGATCAGTTTTTTCCCTTTTCTGACAATGTGTGACTTTGTTTAGTGCCTGTGTTGCTTCCTGCACTGTCTACTGCAGCTATGCTCGAGGATTTTATTTCAGCTGGATCATCAGACACCTTTGTGCCTTTGAAAGCATAAGTTTCAAATTAGGTTATTGTCTGATGGCTGGATGTTACTGTTCTTGGGCCTTTCAGACTTTCCCTAAATGCCCTAAGTATTTTCGGGGACTTGAGGGAAAAGAGTGGGAAGTGGAAAGTCTCTCTGATTCTTTAAGCAGGTTAAAAGAGAAGCACAACTGGCCTCTTTTAAGGGCTGACCGTGTCACTTTATTATTTTTCAGTGTTTTCACTTCATGCAGGAATGTTTCCTGTTTTTCTTTAATCAAATGCTTTTCTTTCTTTCTCTGACTTCTGCCACCAAGGATGCTTTAACTTAATGAACATGTTAGTGATTGCTCACAATTCCTGGCACTTAAAAAACCAATAGAATTCATTTTAGCTACTGGGAGCAAAGCCACAAATTTGATTGCTACCTCCCTGCATGGGAATTTGTGCCAAACTTCTGGAGAAATGTCTCAGTCCAAGCAAACCTTAATTTTGCAGTAGGATGTAGAAGTAGAACGTGTCATTTGAGACATCTTAGATGTGTCTGATTTTGAGAATGTGGCCTTAAGCAATGCCAGCATCCTCCTGCTACTTATTAGCAACTGTGGCATTTATGTGGACATGGTGGAATGGTTCACACCTGGAATTCAGGAGCTGGCCCTCCAGATAGTTGTTCTGAATAACACAACTGCCCAGAGAACTGTTACTTGCAGAGTACCTTTTCCCAGTTTAATACCTCTGAAGTGTCTCAAATGTTTCTTACCTTCTGTGAAAAATATCCGTGCTGGGAGCTGTTTGGGAATAGATACTGCCTGGTGTTTTGTGCACATTTTCAAGTGTAGCTGAGCCTAACCTTGATCTCAGCATCAGAAAAAATCGTTGTCTAGACAAAGCTCACGAGTGGATTACGGGACCCCATATCTCCCTTGCATTAATCAGGGGAATGACTCATGATAAGCTTCTCCGTGTGGTACAGTCCAGGTTAAGATTAAAGAATTCTGCCTTCTAATTTTTACAATTATGACTAAGAAAGCTCATTTGAATTATTTGTCTTTTGCCACAGACAGATAAGCACTTTACCATACAGCTCTTGACTTCAGTGTCTTCTTAGAATTAGGGTTGAAAGGGACCTTAGAGATCATCTCCTTACAGTCTTCACCTTTGGTACATGCCCCTGTTTTCTCCAGCTCTCAGCTAAGGAGAATGCTGGTGACTGGGTAAGTCATTAGGGAGGGATAACTCATTTTTGTGTATAGGCAATTCCAGTTAATTCTGTAAGACTTGGAGAAACACAAAGGTGGATGGATAACAGGGAGAGTTCAAATGCGAAGGCATTTGGAGATGTGACCCTGGTTCATGCAGCCCTTGCATAATTAAAGTTCATCTTCAGCTGTGTTTTTTCGGAATCTTTCATTTTTGTAATTGCACTCATTAGAAACATTAATGGTTTTCTGATGACTTGACAAGATGGTATTTTTCTGTATTTCTCTGGTTTGGATTCTGTTTCTTTGAACAGTGTGACTAGGTAAAATGTAACCCTGTGTGCATGTTGTGTATAAATGTGCATTGTTTGGGTCGGTTAAGCAAAGCCTACCATAGCATACCTGTGTTTTTGAGGAGCAGTGTTCAACTTGAACAGGGCTGGATCTGGCTTGTACTTAGCCCAAGGCTGGAAAACAGTGGGTCTTCAGGTGGGTAACAGTAAGTCACAAATTTCTCTGACTTGGTTTGAGATTAATTTTTCAGTGATGGTTATAAGCGATGACGCCATGCTGCCAGGGGTGGTATTTTATATGGAGAGATAAACTAAAGTTCAGCTCTGCTTGTGTGTGTTTGAAAGAGGTCGATAACAACTTAAATGGCCTTTCTTCTGGCCACTTTACAATCTGCAACATTCTGCTTAATTTATTTTCTTTGGTGAACTTGTTTGCCCTCTGCATTCTCACTGTTGATGTCTGCTGCTTTCCCATTCCAAAGGGCTGTGTTAAAGGAGGACTCTGTGTTTCATGTGTATTCCTACAGTTGGGATGGAGCATACTTTTCTTCAAACGTTATGAGCTCTTTTCCCCGAGGGGAGGAGGATGGTACAGATTCTGGGTGTCTGAGAGGTACAGCTTAACAGATTGGCCAAATAATCCATCCTGAACTGGAGAGTGAATAAATTTAATACCCCTTATCTTGCATAGATTTTTGTGGATATTCATCTCAGCAAATGAACTTTGCATTTCTAAATATTTAGAGCAGCATGTTCGTTCAGGCACAGCATATTTGAATCTTAATATTCTCCAAGTTTCTCCATGTTTCTCTTGGTTTCTGTGCATGTGGGACTTTGTTTCCAGGCTTATTTAAACAAATATTTTGCACTTGTGTGCGGACAATGCTAATTATGTCTGACAGTCACAATTGGGAATAGCATGGAGGAAATAATAGTTCTTGACCAATCACTAAAACACAGGAAGTCCTGGTGCCATAGGAAGGGAGAGAAACTCACTTCTCATTTCCTTTGGAGTCCAGTGTGTTCAGATTAACTTTAAAGGGAGCTGAGGTGCAGCTCTGAGGATTTAGGCTTCAATCATGTGCTCCCTTCGTGTGGAGCCCGTCTCAGCAGGCAGCAAGGCACCAGCCAGGAGAGCTCTCGCAGCTCAGCTGCTGGGGATCCTATTGCAAATTAAATATGAAACAAGGAAGCATTTGGTTTTGCATGGGAAACTTTTTAACACAGTCACTCACGAGTATTTTAATCACAATACTGCTGGAGATGATAGCTCATATATAATCTTTTAGAAATAACTTGTTTCTTTTGCTGTTTTAAAGAAATTCAATGATTTTGTACCATACCGTTTTAATTTTCTGTATTACAGGTGTTACATGTTCAGAACAGCAAAGTTTACATTCAGTTACCTTTTATTGGGGTGTGTATAAAATATTCTACAAATATTTTCAGTGTGATCAGAACATGTGCATATATTCTTTGGGGTATTTTAATATAAAAGTAAAAATTAAATCTAATATCCTTGGACAGGGATCTTGGGTTGGGATATTTGGGGGGGGGATTTTAAGAAGCTTTAGAATTGCAAGTGAAAATCTTTTTGGATTTTGGTGAGATTTAGCCACCTGTTTATCCTCCTGTAGCATCAGGCCTTAATTTTTCTTTCTGAAGTCCTTAAAAGCATGATATTAAATTAATCACACTGGTTGTGATGTATTGATACAACAAGGTGGACTTTTATTTTCATGGTGTTGCTGTATAGTTCAATTACACTTGAAAATTCTAGTATGTGAAGGTTTGTCACAATAATACGTGTCTTGACACAATTCAGTATTTTTTTAGGACTCTTGGGGAAAGTACCTTTGTGTGAATTTAAAAGTGATAAGTGTCTTGATGCTGATATTGCAAACAACAGATGAGCTGATTTTCACAGAGTACAGTTTATGCTTAGTGTCTGTTTAAGATTGCCAGTGATTCAGGCTGAAACACTGAATTTCCTCAAAACCTCAGTTTTACAAGGAGCACATACATCTATTTAGGGAGCTTTTCCTTCACACAGATATTCTTTCTGACGTGAGCTCACCGAGCTGAGCTCCTTGCAGGTATGTTTGGACCATCTCAGTTCAGATGAGCTCCCATCACATCTCCTAGATTCCTTGGTGGAATGTGTACGTAAATGGGATGCCTAGATGCAGCTGTGGTCCTAAAATCTCGCCCTGCTGCCTAGCTAAAGGCAAAATGTTGCCACTGGTGTGGAAAGTGAAGGATGTCAGATGAAACTGGAGGTTGAATTTTGCAGTATCAATGATCCATACCCCCTGTGTGTGGGATGTCTCCTGTGCTCTGCCGTTGTGGGCTAAGATTTTCCTAGGTCACAGGCTAAGCCAAGCAGGGCTGCTGCAGGACTAACAGGAGGCATACAAGGCAATCCAGTGAAGCAAGAAACAGTGTTGATTAATAGATGGAACTTTATAAGAGGCTCAGTCTGCTGTTGAGCCTGGCATATTTCAAGTGAGATGAAAAATTAAGTCCTTGCCACTTGTGGTGATTAAAGCCTCAGTGGCTCACTTTTCAAGAGCAGCATGTGAACCTTTCTGGCACGGTTCCAGTTGGGTTATAGAGTTCTGCCAGCCTAAATGCCCCAAGCAGTTTCAAATTCGTGGAGGAGAAACAGCTCAGTGCTGTTCTGTGCCGCCAAGCAGCCGCCACATCCTCCCACCACAATTCCTGTGTTTCAGCAGCGTTTGAAGGGATGCTGTGCTAAAGGCAGTCCCATTCACAGAAAGCATCCAGCAAGCCTCTATTTATTTTTTTCAGGGTAAATCCAGCAGTGCATGTGTGTTTTCTAGCTGGGTGTTAGACCTGTGTGTGTGAATGATGATAAATAAGTGCAAGGTTGTTAAGCTCTTTCATGATGGAGTAGAGCCCATCTTGGTGTCAAATCCGTGTTTGCAGAGAGAACCATGTTTGAGCCAAAGCTGCTGCCAAGACAGTGAAGAAATGTTTATTTTTTTTAATCTCAATAATTTTCTTTCTTTCTCACGTATATAAGGGCAGATTCTGTGCATAATATAGAGTAGTGCCCATGTGGTATTTTTAGGAGCCAATGTGTAGAAAAAGTGTGGACTTAGAGAGTGATTAAATGCAAAGAGCCAAGCAGAGGAAAGGGATAACTGGTTACAATCTGCTGTGAAGGAAAAGTGTGGGATGTGGAAAGGTGATGCTGGCAGTGCCACCAGAAGAATGCATGTTGGGGTTAAATAACTTCCAGTAGGATTTGTATAAAATGGAATCATTCTTATCAGCCCCTGGTGGAATGGCCAATGCTTGTGCTGCTCTCAGACTCCAGTGTTACACGGGCTTGTGCTGTGCAGTAGCTTTGGCCTTATCTAATGGAAAACCCTTTCCAGCTTGAGAACAACTTAGCAACTTTTTAATATCAAAAAGAGCACATTATACACAACACATGTACAAGACTCAAAGGAACATGTATGCTGCCTAAAGTTTTTGGAGCTGGCCTGTGTGTATGCTAATCTCATGAGAGTTCATTGCTTCAGGCTTTTATCAGGAGCAAAGGGAGGCAAAGCTGAAGACTTCTGTGCACTGCCACTCCATCTGAAAGAACCAGCTCCTTTTTCCTTAGTTCAAGGCAAAGAAGTGTGTGTACATCGTTCCTATCAATGCAGTCACAGGACTCTGACTTCCTTTTTAAGTGAAAATAAATGAAAATGTTCTCACTCTCTATTGTTAAGTGGCAGAGGAGCTTTCTGCTACAGCCTCATTGTCTTAGATCTGTTTCTCAGTGCAGCACATCTTTGCTTTAAGCTGTTATTACCTTTTATGATTACATTTGGAAGAGATGAAATATACTGGTACTATCTTAAGGGGAAGATTCTAGATGCTGGTTTTCTGAAGAAAAGCTTAGATATGAATTAAAAACCTGCTTGCTTTTTTGCTTTTCTCAAGCTGACTGCAGCTCAGACTCCTTGGAGTTACTGCAGCTTCTCCATGTCCAGTTTTGCAGTTTCTTTGCTGCCTTAATTGATGGAAGTTTGGCTTTCCCAGATAATCTCTTCTGAAACGACAAGTGAGATGAGGGAGCAAGCGAGCTCCAGAGAGAGATCCCAGCAGTAAGTTGTGTCCACTTAGTATCAAATTAACGGGGAGAACAGGACAGTGATCAGGTAACACCTAAACACTATTCTCCAGAATTAGATGACTTTGTTTCCTTCCCTGCTTTTGTTGTCCCAGCATCCCACAGAGGTCAGGGTTGCTTTTTGAACAGCTGCATTAGTGCCATTCTCTCTGTGAAGGGTCAGTCATTCATTTCTGTGGCATTAGGAAGGAGCTGTAACCTTTTCATCGTAATGAGCCAAAGCTTTGTTAAACCTGGAACCTTTCCTGGTCAGAGGTACATGGTACATGAACATATCTAAGGCAGTTCAGTCTCTGTAAGAAACAGTCTGCAAGGAGAAGTCTTGCTTCCTCATGCAGAGACTCACTCCTAATTACCACAGAGCTGACAAAGAGTGACATTTGGCAAAAATCCAGAGCAATATTCAGCCTCATTGCCTCCCCTTGCAGAGTGAGGCACCTGAGTTGTCCTTTCATCACACCTTCTGATGTAATGTAAGGAAAGTTAGAGATATAAGTGGAGATTTTCAAGATTTTTTCCCCTCACACTTCTACTGGAGAGCATATTATTGCTATGCTTATCAATAAATATTTCTTTAATGTTAGCTCTCTGTATTGAGCTACCTACCTACCTAGCTTCCCTGTGCTGTATCAAAGCTGCAACTTTTATTCTGCAAAACCGAAGTAATTTCTCTCCAGTTTTTATTTTGCCTTTTATGTTCATGTCTCATTTACAGCAAAATATGTGTCCTTTAAATAATAACAGCAAAATCTGGTTGCATATGGCGAAGGAAATAATACAGATGAAAAATTTAGGCTTTCTCTAGTCTGAGTCCATATAGCATCTTATATTGCTATGTGTTACGTGGCTATAAAATGCATTACACAAGTGGAATAGTTTAAATTATTATATATATACAATTAATAAATTATTAGCCATTTAAAAAATAATAGTAGCACTAAAAGGTTAGTAATTTTTAGTGCATTTAAATTTAAACTAATTATTTATTATTTATATTATCATTTCTAAGTTTACTTGAAATTCCTTACTAGCACTCAAAAAGAAAACAAAGGAGCATGTATGCAGAGGGAGGGATTACTTGCTCTCAGAATGGAAACTTCAGGAGGGAAGCCGAGAGGAGCCAGGTGAGCACATGCAAGGAAAATTAAATGTTTCAGGACAGTCTGAGCAGTGGAGATCAGATAACTGCACTTGTGTATCTTCTTGGAGGTGGTATTAGTGGTTCCTCTGCAGTGATGTCTACTGAAAAGCAAGAGCTTAGTGTGTGATATCTGTGGCACAGTTTGGAGCACAAGCTCCAGGGCTTTGCTCCTGCAAGTCCTTGGCAGACCAAAAAAAAGACACCACAGTGGAGCCACAAAGGGGCTGTAGCAAGTGCTAGAGTTTGGGGAAAATACTAAAGCACTAATCCACCCTGTGGAGTTGAACCAGAGCTGTCAGGGCAGTGTCAGTGCCCCTCCTGTTGCAGCTCTGGGAAGAGCACAGTGCCATGGTCTGTCCCCAGTTGCACCCTAATCACTTTGGGGTGCTGAGGTTGTGGTGATGCTGGGTGACAGGAGATGATGTCTTGGAGAGAGCCAAGCTCTTCCCACAAACTTGTTACAGTAATGCAGGTAAAGTTGTGTGGTTGGACCTCGTTATTCAGAGGCTACATCCACATTTATTGCTCAATTTTCCTTTCTGTATCACCTAAGGAAGAGCAGGAATCTGCTGAGAAGCAGAAGACATCAGTCCAGGTGGAGTGCCATGTTAAAGGGCTGCTAGCTGAGCAAGCATTTGGGATACAGGGATGTGACTCAGATTAAATGGATTTGCAGAGGTCCTTTCTCCCTGCAAAACTAGAGATTTGGACAGTGGTAGGAGCCTGTTAACGAGCCAGTTATACAGAAAATCTATGTTCCTCTATTTTTTCTTTTCATTGATCTTTTAGATATCCTGGAAAAAGAAATGTTTTCCTCTTCCCTCTTAAAACTCAATCAGATGAGATTAGGTGCTTTCCAAAAACACAGCTGTGGTTTTTTTCACCCTAGTTGTTATATCTGATGTGCTGCTAAATGCAAATTCACTGATCATATTCATTCAGACTTTTACACTGAGTTTTTAACATCAGTGTTTTAACAGAAATATTTTACAAATCACTGCAGAAAGGTGTAGGTTGCACTCTGTTTTCAGAGGAATTTCCAACTTGAAAGTGCAGTGAGCTTTATGTGAACTAGAAAATTCCAAGGTGTAAAAGCCCAAAAGGTCTCTATCACTCTTCTCCTTTCAGATACCACACATGCAAAAATTTTGCAGCATTGTTCCAAGCCTTAAGTTGAGAGAAGTTATGACTTAAGGCTGTTGGACATGGAATTTTCAGACAGCTGCAAGTTCTGCTATTTTTAAACTCCTCTTCACATCCAAAAAAACCTCTGGTTATTACGCACAATGATATATTCAATAAACTTTGATTTAAAACATTTTTTATATTTTAGCTGCATTTGGCTAATTCAAAAAAATTATTTGGAGGAAGTATTTTGTGAACTCGAATAGCTTAAGTCTTATGGTAACTTCCTCACAGAAATTCAGCTTCTAAGTGGAATCCAGGCATAAGATGCATTTTGAATAGATACTGTTGTGTTTGGGTTTTTTCCTCTGAGAAATACAAATGTTTGAAGCATGATTTAAAATGGATACAGCATCAGAGCTTTCACTGTTGTGTCACTGTAATTTGGTAGAGTTAAACCACTTGAGCAGATGAAACAGAACAGTGGAGCTATCAGATAGGATCTCACAGCCTTTCTGATTAAATGTGCTTTACTCCTAATGCAAAGAGAGCGCTGTATATGTGCCTGTGATGGTACTGAAATGGACAAAAGGTGCTCCTGGCATGTTTAGGGTTGAGGTTTTTGTTCTTCCCTTAAGTTCAGTCTTTCCATCATTCTGGAATTTCTAATTTTCCTAAGCCCATTCCAGTTTACGTGCCCTTTTCCCAGCTGGAAGTGGAACCTGGCTTTTACAAACAGTTCTATGCTGTTTACATGTTCTGTTGTGGATCTTCTGATACTAAGACTGACCTAAATGCCATGGTTAAATGTGCTCTGCCTTTTCTCTGCCAGAGCCTTGTACCAGTAGTTCTCACTCCCAAGTATTCCATGATTCTATTCCTAATAAACAAGTTTCCTGAAATACTCTAAATAGCTTTTTCCTGCATGCCAAGTTCAGCTGACATTGTTCTAAGCATAGTGGTTTGTTTATACATCTGTTTCTCAGAGCTGTCATTTTCTGTCAACATCTGTGCCACGTTTGCAGTGTGGCACTTTCTGACAAGTTCCATTCAGTGAGATCACCTTTGTTTTTGGAATATGCCACAATAAAACCATGTCTAAATGATATTCTTTCAGTTCCTTCCTAGCTCTCCCCACTTGTTCATTACCACTTGCCTGTCTTCTTTCAGCATGTTTAATTTTTTATCCAAGACTTTTCATGTAAGATTTTTTGATACTGTCAGATGTCGAACTTTAAAGCTTCTATTATGGTTTCCAGTTATCTGTTATTTTTTTAGTTACTTCAGAACAATCTGGAAAATTGTGACGTTATCTTTTTTTTTTTATTTTTCCTTGTCTAATCTTGTAGTGGAGTTTTTTTCTTAATACATCCTAATCTGTTGTGGGTAGAAGTGGTAGATGTTAGGGTCATTCTTTTGAAGCGTGTCTATATTCTGGACATACTGATAGTAGTAATTAGATACATGTAATAACAAGTAGCTTTAGTAATTAGTGAACTCCTGATAAAGAAAGCACAATAGTTTGAGACATTAATTGTTTCAAACAGAAAGACAAAATTATCCAGATGCTCTTTGTTTCAGTATTAAAGGAATGTTTTGTGCTATGTACGTATTTCGTGGGTTTAGGATACACATGTGTGATACCAACTGGCTGCTAATAATTCTAAAATTTGGTAGTGATGGTTAAAATCTGCAGCTACTGAGAGTGAATAAAAAGTAAAAGAAAAAATAGAAAATCTTGGTTTTATATCACTGAAAAAGCTTTCTTCTCTACAAGTTTTATTACTGAAATGCAAAGGTAATAATAAGTGAGCAGGAGCAGTTCTCCCAAAAAAGGAAACTGTTTAAGAAGTTCAGAAAAGTCAGTATAAGGTGCAGATAAAGAAGGAGGCTTAAGGTGTTTGCAGTTTGTATTTCCATCCCTGTTTGCTGTTGGGGAAGCTTGCCCTGGATTTGTACTTGGGACCAGCTGTGTGTGGCTGTAACCCGTGGCTGCCCTTACACAGAAATATTTTTCTCTAAAGTTCTTGCTAAAGAATAAAAAAAAGTAATTTTCAGTCTATTTTCATTAGAATTTAATTTTATTTCCCTAGCTTATGTTTGTCTGAAATGGCAAAAGTGTTTTCTTCGCAGAGCTGGACAGTGCAGGAGTCTTTGACTGTTAAATTTTCTGTCTGGTTTTATACCCAAACTCAATGGTTGCTGTGGCTGAGGTCTGTGAAGTTTGAATGTTTATATTTTCTTAATACAAAATAAGTTTTGACATGGATGTTGATACTCTTGCATCAGTGCTAACTACATTTTTAAAAAATCAAGTAACAGATTTACTATTATATCCTATTATTTTCCCCATTAAATGTGCTTATCTTGGCTTACCTACCCCTTATAATTTTAGTAAGATTCATCAGTTTCCTTAGTAAAGCCTGATGTAAGATACTGAGGATACAAGGAACAAAACTAACAAGGAAGAATGGCTGAAATTGCTGAAATGTCATTTTTAGTGGAAATAAAATATTACAGCAGCAGATAGTTTTGTTGTTTTCTTGTTGTTTTGGGGTATTTTGTTTGCTTTTTTTATAATGAACATCTGGCTTAATTTTTATTAACAACTTTTGTACAGATGGGTAAAAGGGGAGAAAAATGTGATGACTTTGCCAGTGGAGCAGCCTATGCAATTACCTCAGTCAGGTCCAAGAGCTTTGTGAGGCTTGGATAGTAAGAATGCAAAAAGCTGGATGTGTCCTTTAAAGATTCATTTCACCCCTGGTGCTCATGATCTTCCCTGAGCATCTTTTCTTGCTGTTCTCACTGCATCTGCAGTGCTGAGAGTAGTTTGGTCTGATGAACACACTGTTGTTAACAGCATCTGGTACTGGTGTGTATAAATCTAAAAGGACAGATAGAATATTGAGGTACCAGAAGGGCAAAATGTTTCTGGTAACTGCCTCATAAAGTTCTCACAGTCACAATTAGTTTTCCCTCCTCCAGTTACTTTTTTATATTTGTGATGATTCTTCTCTGTTTTCTCAATTTTCAGATTTTTTTCTGAGTCCTGTCAAAATCTTTCATAGAAGAATGATGCATTTGGATTTGTTTGATAGCCATCACTATTTGGCAACAGTCTTCTACCTATATATGCAAGTTATTTATACTCTAAAATGAGCATTTTTGGAGTTATATTATTTCTTGAGTTTGACTAATAATTTAATTATTATTAAAGTTTGACTAAAAATTTGAAAATAATAAGCTGTTCTACTTCCTTTTTATTAGGTGTCCTGTTTTAAGCTGAGTTTGTTTGGATGGAGGAGAAGTGAAATTTCAGTGCATTTCAATAATTTTTAAATCACTCAACTTAGAGCATCTTTTTGGGCTAAAATTACGTGCATAGAGAAAAATTTGTTGCCCTTACTGACCAAAATTTAAATGTGTTGACTTCATGACCTTTTACAGGAGCAATCTATGGGTAAAAGGTTCTCCATTTAGTGCTTGTAAGAAAGACACTGTTTTGGGAGAAGTTTCTTATATTCCTTTACTGAATGTGCAAAATTGTTTCTGGAAGATAAATCTAATATTGATTTTCATGTTGTAAAAAATGCAACTAAAAATTAGTTAGAGGCAATGCATGAATCTCTGGTAAAAAGATAAATTTACTCCTGGAAAATAACCTGCTTTTCATATTTAAGCCTGAATTCTCCATCCCAGGAAATATGAATCACAAAAGCTACAATGTACATCCCAGCTCTTGGCAATTGGTTGTTTATCAGGATAGTTTACACACAGAAATTATGACATTCTCTCTTGTTTTCATTGAGCAGAGTGCTAAATATCCTAAGTAAATGCTAAATGAAACACTTTTAGGGTAGATGCCAGGATTTTTGAGATTGGGAGAAAACGACTTTGCAAAGTGCCTTTTTTGTGCTATGAAATCTGTGCTGTAGGTGCAGCAGAGTGGGCACTCAGGGAAGGTGGATTTGTACTCCCCAATTTTAGCTGGCTTTGACATCTGTGCATCCTCTCTGCCTTTTCGTAGGAATCTGTGGACAGATTGCTTCTGAGTAAAATATGGTTTCAATTTTTTCTCCCTGATTTAAATTGCTTCTGAGTAAAGTATGTTTTCCTTTTTTTCCCCCATGATTTAAAAAAAAAAAATTGTGTTTGTTGGAGCAAAAAGAAAAAAATTTATTCCCAAAATGAGCTCCCTTGTTCTAGAAATGACTTGAATTTGCAGGATGGATCTCAAAGTTCAGGGAATGTCTTTCTGTGGCATCTGAATTAAAAATTCCTGAAAATTTGGATTTTCAGATTAGTGAGCAGATAGATCTGTGGTAAATTATTTGCTGTTTCGATCGCACTAACCTGCTTAAACTCTCTGTGGAGACAAAAGGTGGACAGGTATTCCCACTTAGCTGCCATGTTGCTTAAAATTCCTAATTTAACCCCAAGAGGAAGAAAATGCTTTTTGCCTTTATTGCCTGCTGCATCTGTGTATTTTGCACGATGAACTGTCTTCATTACTATGATTATTCAGAAGATTGTGCAATTATCTCTGAAGATTTGTTGACAAGTAGATGAGTTTATGCTGGAGAACTTCTGTGAATCACAATGTGTTGGGTTTTCTTAGAAGTACATACTGAATTTTAAAGTCTCCCTTTGGGGAATGAGAAGGAATAACTTAATGCAGTTAATCACTCCAGGCGTTACCTGTCTAAAACAACTGCAAGGCAATGGGTTGAGATTTTAGATTGTATAACTGTCCTGCAAAATTAACATTCCTTTTAGAAAGCCAAAACTAAGCCACCTACAAGCAGGATATTGCTTTAAGGCTACAGATTCAAACAGGCAGAGAAGGGACCTCTAGGATCCAACAGCAGCAGTAAATCTGCCATCATTTGCATTATATTTTGAGTAAGCAAGTTGTTAAATGGTTTTGTTTAGCTTGAACTTGAGGTAATAGCACATATCCATGATATTGCTTTATTAATATATGCTTTTTTTTATTGTTGTTGCTGCACTGATGTGGCTTGAAGTAATTTTATCACCTCTATGTAACCTTTGCTGTGTATTACTCTTAAATATATATACTGATATATGTATATATATAAAAGTATATATTCTTATATATACTTAAATATATGAAGTGAGCAGAGGCTCACCTGCTACATCTGTGCAGTCATCTCTCTTGAGGGGGGTAGAGAGATTTATAAAAATTAGGCTCACAACACAGGTTTGAAATTGAAGTGGTGTGTGAGGAGAGGTGCCAGACTCCTGAAAAAGAGGCACTTTTGATCTCAGCCTTTTCTATACTACTGTGTTTAAGCAGCTAATTTTTCAACACAGTTAAACAAAATATTCCAGCTTTGCTGACATAAAACAGAGGCCAAACAGGCAGAGCTGGATGGAGGAAGCCGGGGGTTTGTCACAATGTTTACTAAATAAAAAGGCTGTTGGGATTGCTAAAAACTCATATATTTGACATGAGCAGCACCTTTAGGTACTCTCAGCCCCAGATATTTTAGCAGCCTGATTTAAATAAAGGTTGTGGAACTCGGTGGGATGCTCAAATAGGAGCATCCCACTCCTGTTCTCCAGCATCACCAGCTGGATGAGGGTCTGATAGTTTGCCACTTCCCAGGGGGCTTGTGAGGTGGTGGAAAAGTTGCTGTAATCTGCAGGATGTGCTAAAAAACCTCACCTCAGGACTGCCAGCCTGCGTTTGGTTTTTACACTGAACTCTCCTCATTATTTTAAACTAAAAATCTTAAAATAAATTTAAGATTCCTCAAGAACAGGGGAAGTTTTTGAGTTTTTAATTTTAAAATGAAAAGAAGATACACCCCCCCCCCCCCTCAGTTTTATAAAAGGTGTCACTGAGGTAGAAAGATGTGGGTTTTAACTGAGTCTCTTTGCCCCTTTGCTTCTCTGAGTACCTGGTGAGCTCAGAGTCTGCTGCTCAGAGGAGCTGAGTTTCAGGGAGCTGCTGGTTTAAAATGGGCTTATACAATTCATGGCCATTTTGGCATTGTCTTCTTCCTGCAGCCATAAAATTATCTAAATTCTATGGCTACAATCTAATCTGAAATATCTAGGCACTTGTGGCTGCAGTTTTTTTCAGGTGATAAACTATTTGCCAGTTAATCGTTAGAGCTATAGAATAACTTGTGAATTTGGGGAAAAGGCAAGGCTCAGACTTTTCAAAGTGTGGTTTATTTATATTAGTGGAAATTCTAAAAATTTGGTCAAAGAAAAAGAAAACAGAGTGGAAAGAAATAGCTCTTTGCTCATTTTATTCTCCTGGGTTAAGGTAGGAAAGCCAAGGGATGACTTAAGAAAAAAGCAACTGCGTTTTCTTTAGAAAAAAGGAAGGGTGAGGGAGCTGTGAGGAATTTCTATGCTACACTTTTCAGTTGTGCTAAGATCCTTTGCCTGCTGTTTTCTTTCCCCTTTCCCTTTTTCACTTGGCCACCTGAAACTGGAGATTTGAAACACATTGTCCAGTCTTTCCTCGGTGCTTAGGGTGGCATTTAGTTCGCTGGTTTGTTTTCAGGAGCCAGACAACAATATTTTGGGATATAGTTGCCATCTCATAAAAAACATACTAAAATGTATTGAGTAATGAAACAGATTTTTTGTTATTTGGTTTCAATTATTTCGGAGCTTTCAGAGGTGTTTCTGGTATCACCCAGTCTTATCTGTCACAATGCAAACTAAGTTGGATTTTAAGAATAGCAATGCTTTAGTACAGGATCCTAAACAGATTCATCTTTGGGAATATCCTTGGTAGGTGAATCCTGAGCGAGGCCGAAGCAATTCAGAGACCTCAGATGTTGCTTTTCGGATGTGTTTGAACTACAGCAGTCTTGGAAATTATTAGTTGCCATCTGACTGCAGAATGCACGCTGACTGCAGTGCTGCACTGCATTTGTGACATATTCATCCTGCAGGAAGGTGGCTGAATTGGGCTTTGCGAGGTGCTCAGTTTTAGGCAGAAACGATCCCAAGCTAGGGATGTCTGGTTGTGTGTGGTGTTTGGTTCTGGAGCACGAACCCAGCGCTATTTAGGAGGCTCGGCAGAGGGCACTGTTGGAGCATTAAAGCCACTTGAAAGGCTCATCTCCAGCTTTTCTTGATTTTTTTTTTCCTGTTTGGAAAGTGTTTAATGTTCTCCATGTAATTAAATTCAGTTCCCTGTATAATTAGCAACGGAGCCTTATTCTTTGTGCCATTGCTGTGGATAGTATTATTTTTGTCTCTGTTTGCCTTCAGTCAATGCAAAATACTGTTGCCTATCAAAAGGTAAAAAGTTTTATTGCTGTCTCCCAAAGCTAAGCAATATTTAAAGGTAGAAATAGAAGTCTATAGAGTTACTTTCATTTAGTTGCTTAGAGTAAATAGGAAACCTTTAAAATTCCTACTCATCGCCCAGGAAGGTGCAGAGTTAATGTGCCACAATAATTTTACATTTGTATCTGAATGTTTGAATTTTTAAACTCTCACTACTTGCAGTTTGTCAAAAATACACATGAAACATATAATATTTAACTCTGTGTGAAACCTATTGATTTTATTTGGCAGATTTTGTTTTCTTTGGTTTGTTTTCCTCTGGATCTTTGCAAGAACTTGTATTGGTGCTGTTTAGCATATTGAAATACAGAGTGATCAGGCATAATTATTTTTCATTAATTGCAAATGCAAAGTAATTACTGTGACCTAGAAATAGTTCCCTTGTCCAGATTCCAGTAAACATCCTAATTTTTTTATAATTTATGAAGACCAGCTACAAAACATTGTGTCAAAAAGAAATAATATTCTGAGGTCCTAGAGTACGTAACACTGATGTTACATTAGACTGCTCTTACTGCGTGTAAAGGAGAGATATTTGGAAGATGAAAGTCTCATGTGTTTGGCTCTTGAATTGGCAAATACATAGAGCATTAATTGCAAAAAATTATAAAGATTTCTTTCAGAAAGTGCCTCTTTGTCCGTAACTGGTTGAGTTACACGAACAACCTGGAGAAGTTTGCGTTAGAGATCGAGGGATACGCTCTGCTGCCGACTGGCAGGATACTCTTGCATTAATTTCAAAATCAACCACAGAAGACATCTTCTCCAAAAATCTCTGTTGCCTTAGAAATAGTGGGAAATATTTTTTTTCCTTATTTGAAAATGTTAATTAAGTTATCGGCAGCTGAAGGCGGGTGGATTGCAAGGGAAGGAGCAGCAAAGAGTTTGAAATGAAAGTGTTTGGTGTGGGTCCGTACAGCTTTTTGCTTCCAGGGGAAATCCCAGGGCTGGAGACTTATCCTGATCCTGCTGCAGGCTCTGTGCCTTGGTGCTGGTGTAGGATCCGTAGGGATGGCAGTGCAGGGTCTGTCTCACGGCCAATGCCACTGTCTGCAGCTGGGATTGCACCTGAAAACAGCAACTTTGAATAACAAAAGTAAAAGTTGGTTGGGTTCCTTCTTAGTGCAGCGCAAGACATCTGGTTTTGACTTTCAAAAAGAGAGGTGGTTGCCTCCAAAAAAAAAAAAAACCATACTCAGTAGTATTGCCATGCAGCAGATTGTAACCATCTCCGTCGTGTATTTCCTAAGGGGACTAATACAGTGCCCAAGAAGACTCCAATTAAATGTACATATTTGTTTTTTACAGCCATCTTTCATATTGTTTCCTATTAGAGTCTCTTTACATGAGCTCAGTAGGGTAATATTCAGGCAAATTTCTGTTTTGTCTGAAACATTAATACTGATGTTCTGCTCCTGTATCATCCCTGTAGCTGTTATCTGCTGTGTGTTTTCCCCACGAGAGGCTATCGCAGGTTTTTAGTCCAGACTGTTTGTATTCGACAAGGTCAAGATAAGTTTTATCTCTATAGATAAGTCAAGTGCATTAGGATCGATACAGTTACAGTAAAATACATTGGCAATATTTATTGCCAAGATCCTAATGAATTTTTAAACCTTGGAAGACTCTGTCAGTGGAGTGAGGATGCTCTAATTGGTTGTTTATAACAGGACCTATATAATTATACAGTTAAATAATTTTTGAAAAGAAAAAATTCTACAACTTCATGGTTTTTGATATGGTAAAGCTTTATGCTCCTCCTCCCCCAAATCCTAACAACTTCTTAGGACACCATCAAAATAAATATTTATTTTCCATTCATTTGGGTGTCTGTATAGGGGTTTATGAGGCTTGTCCCCTACTTGTTATGGTAATAAAATGTTATGATGTACTTGTTATGATAATAAAATTGCTCTATTTTTAGCACACTAATGCAAGGTTTTTAAAAAATTTACCTTCAATTTTTTATTGACAAGATAATTGTTTTGGCTTTGACAGAGTGGCTTTGGCTAGTTTCATTTGTGATATAAATTTCCCTAGGTATGTATTTATGCAGTTAAATCAATAAGTATTTCATAATCTCTCTAAATACTTATGTAACTTAATAATTCCAGCTATTATGATGCATCTGCTTAAATATGTATTTTATGTAGGGGCATTTAAAAATGCAGATTATAGGGATTATTTTCCTTCAGGCTTTGTATTTTTCTGTTGCATCAGATAGACAGTAAGAAAATTAACCCACAAAAAATCCTGCTAGAGTAATAATGAAGATCTGCCTTCTATCTGGTAAAGATAATTTGTTGATAAGACTTGCTTGAACTCATTTTGCTTTCTCTGCTTTCTGTAGTTGATCTTTTAAGCCACATGACACAACAATGGTAAGGGCTAAGTTAAGGAGAAAGTTTCCACCTTTATCACAGTCACCTACTTCTGGGTCTTTTATTAGTCTGTCATTCTTTCATAGGTCTGTTTTCGACCCCTCTTGTCTCCAGAGCACCAAAGACTGCTTATTTTTATTGTTAATACTTTGAGATTCAAAATCAGGATTGATAGTTGGGAAGCTGCTGTGTAGCTTCTCTTCGTCTTTACCGCGGAGGTTTGATACCTGACACTTTTAATTTAATTTAATTAGGGAGGCAGAACCCCATCTTGGTGTTCATTAAGGGGATTATTCATCAAAGTTATTGCTTCCTTGATGGAGAATAACAATATCACTCGCAATGGCTGCTGTTGCTCTCATAACTGTATTACTTTCTACTATTTTTCTCTCCAGGGCTTTGTACTTAGTCTCTTTATTTGAAAATTTTAAATTGAGGGAAGCATAAACTTCTGGTATAGGAAATTCACCGGGGTCACATTTATTTTGGTCTAGTAGCTTTATGTCATGTAAATGCTTCGCAGAATATTTTTTTTTCTGCTTTTTATTGGTTCTCTACACTGTCTTTAAATATTTGTATTTCTTTCAAGCTTAGCTGCACTTCAGCTCAGGGCCTGAGGTTTCTGGCTGCCTGTTTGCTGATGTAGCTGAACTCTGCCATGCTGAAATCCTGCAGAGATCGCTGTAGGAAGGAAGCCTCTGCAGAGCAGGGAATCAACACGGGCTTCGCTGCAACAGAGTGGAAGTCTAATGTAAAATTAATAAGGGGGGGTTGGGGGAGAGCAGACTGTTTGCAAAAGTTATCTTTTGTAATGCAGCCCTAATCAAATATTCAGAAAATGACAGCTTTAAAAATAGAACAATTGTCCTTTTAAAACATGACTAGTTTGGTTAATTTACCCCCAAGTATCCGGTGTCTCTGACTCTGAAAAACCCTTATCTACTAAGGGGGGAAAAAAGAGCATTGCAGAAAAGGTGACAAGTTTTCACCTCTTTCCTCAGAGAACATTTTAATTCCACTTTAATCAGCCTGCCAATAAAAGAGTACTTGGCTTTCAAGGGGAAACAAATCAAAATATGCATTTATCAGTCACGAGGCAGAATTCAATCGCTCACAACTGATGAACTCCAAAAGGAATGAAACTAGTACTATCACACTGCCTTGGTGGTTTGCTTTGTACTATCAAAGAACTGGTACTATCTTTTCCTGCCACATCCACTGTTTGTCTGTCATCACTAATTATGGCCTTTCAAAAGCAACGCTTCATAATTGCTGTTAATGATTAAAATAAAAAAAAAAATCATATCTAGATAACTAAACTTGTGTTCTGCAGTGTGCAGATTTGTGTGTTCTGCAGCTGCCAAAATAACTAAAATTTAAAAAAAAAATGAGCCAGAGATGAGGCAGAGGAAAGAGAAAGAGGTTGCCAAGTTGTATTGTCAGCATTACCGTACAGGCCTCCTACAAGGGCATGTCACAGGCCTGTCTTATTAATATAAAACTTTATTTTCCACTAGGAGAGGAGGCTGAGGTTCACGTTGCGCTGCACAGGTGGGCTCTCATTTCAGACTCCTCTGCTGCTCTGCTTTGGTTAAGAAAGAAGAGCCTGAAGTGGAAAGAAGGGGTTTTTTTTATCAAAGCAAAGTTGGATGCTGTTTCACGTATGGGTGTTTCTAGGTTGTGAGAATTGGTTGCTCTGGGTTTTCAGCTCGTTTAGCATGAGGTGAAACACATTGCTTATTTTATTGATATTAAACAGAGTTGTCCTGATGGTTACAGTAGTTAGACTACAGCATTATACACAAAGCTGAATCTTTCTGGTGAGAGGAAACTGCACTCTTTGGGCTTATCTTGCTCCCTGCGCTAGAATTTACATGCGTAACTACCAGTGCATCAAGATGAGTTTTTCTCCTTTGTGTGGTTTGCATCTCAATGAGGTGGAGAGGTGCAGTCTATTTCACTTTCCTTCTCTTTGCCCTGAAAAATGGTTAAAACTCACCTCCTACTTTATTTATGCTTTGTTCCATCTGACTTCTCTTCTGCAACTAAGGATTTACGAGGCCAGAAAGCAAGAGCCAAACTGCTCTTGTGTTTCATTTTCTCCATTCTCGTCCTTGTTTGATTTCTTGTTGATTTTTTACGCCCTGGCTGCCGACCCCTTTCTTGGGCATACCCCGAGATACTCGGCTCCCCTAACAGAGCCCCGTGCCTTGTTCAAATCCCAGCCTCGACTGTGGTGTCCTGGGATTGCAGCTTGAAACTGGTAGCGCAAAATACCAGCCTTGGCGCGAGTTTGATGTGCAAAAACACCAGGATCTGACCTCTAGTCTCTCCTTTTCCCCTTCCTGTGGTTCCACAGTATCTCACTTGTGTTGCTTGGGTCTGGGGAGCTTTCTGCTCTCCTCTGTCCCACTGAGCTCCATCCTCTCTTCAGATCTCACCTCCTGACCTCTTTTTTTTTCTCCGGGAGTCGATTAGACAAAGGAGGTACGTTGTCATGTGGATGGGATGTACAAATAAATTGCATTGTATTTTTTTCTCTTTTATTATTTTTATTCTTGTGTTTCAAAAGCATGCTGGTAGCAGTTTCAGGTAAAAAAAATATAAAGTAGAATTGTTCAAGTGTCTGGGTCACGAATTTGTGGAAATGAATGTGTTGATATTGCTTGAATATACAGGACAACTTGTGGTACTCTTAAAAAGCAGGGAGAATCAGAGTAGAAATGTGATGGGGTGAGAAATTTTCTTCTTCATTTAGCAGTGGTTACATCAGTCATAGTGTGGTAGGAGTAAAGGGGTTTCTGTGCTCAGCTATTCATTTCAGGACTGCTTATATTTAATTGACATGAAACTAAGTGTCCTTGATTTAAAATGTATGTTGCACAGCTTTGGAAAATGAAGTTTAAGCAAACTAAGTAGAACTGTAAATAATAAGTTTATAAAAGTATTCTAATGGCTACAGAGGAATGATTTAGGATTATAACTTGCTGTTGCTTAAATAAACAATTGATCATACAAACAACAAAAACCCAAAGTTTTCAAAATAATTTTTATTTTTAAGTGAGAGCAAAGGAGAATTGTGAAGCTTTGCACAGAGCTTCTCACATTTCACGTATTCTTTTGCTTTCATGGTTTTGTCAGACAGACCTTCACATTCTTCACACTCTCATACATGTTGCTTGAATTCTTGCCCCTGTTTGCCCGATTTCCCAATAAAGCACTGCACTCAGGAAATATTTATGCATTCACTCTGGTTAGACATGGGAACATTATTTGTCTGTTAAGTTATTTTTCTGTAGGAATAATCTGCTGAAGGTGGTACTGTGTTATGACCCGAACCACTTGAAATATTGTACATATAAGATACTAAATTAAAATATTCATACTGCTGTGTATGATATGTGTATGTGTAGATAGTTCTGTGTTTTCTGGATAGCTGATCAGAAAAATGATAAGTCATTAGACAGCACTAAAGAAGGTGTGTTGCATGAAGATTGGAGGAGGAGGAGGATGTGAAGGATGAGTCAGAAGCCAACAAGTTCCTCAGAATTTGGTAATTAACATAAATAAAAATTGGAGTCAGCTGGAGCTGGAACAACAGACATCTCCAACTGCTTTTAAGAAGGCAGAAATCCAGGTGTTGTGATGTTGGGTCTGTATCCTCATAGAGGATTTAGTGTGTTACCCTCCGCATAATTCCAGGTATATCACAGAGCAGTATGACATGGCCTTTGGAAGGCAACTGTAGAGTATCCTACCCCCCAAAAAACTACTGTTTTCCCTTACCTCTCTGTAAGATTCTTGCTGAATCATAAGGACCTAGAAATTTTCTTTTTATTAGAGCTTTGGCTGATCTTACTAAATATATGAAGTTGTGTTCAGGTTTTTAATGAACTTTAGAGGTTTTTGGCAATACATTTCCTGCATTTATTAATAGTATGCTTTTGGGATGGGGGGAATTAAAGATGCATCTTTGTGGGTTTTTTTGTCTTTGGGAATTAAATGCCTAATTTTACTTTATCTTCTCTGAACCTCTAACTATACAACTCTTCTTTTGTCCTTCTTTTTTTTTTCTAAGTAAGTATGTAAGATAATCTGGTTTATTGCCCAGTTTTCTACTGTTGTGTAACAGTCACCTTTTATTTTTTTTCCTGAACCTCCTATAAAGAGAAACGACAATAATTGAAATGGCCTCTGATTCGGCAGCACTTTTGCTGGGTGTGTTGGATATGTTACTTTAGTATTTTTGAGTAATTTTTGTGACATTTCTCATGACTGAATCTTGTTCTCTGTAAGATCAGTAGGAAAAATCCCCCTTATTTCTTCTGGGGCAGGTCTTGCTACTGTGCATTTATAACTTCAAAGACAGCAATAAACCTCTGGTCCCCGTCACTGGAGCGAAACCCACTTGGGGTGAAAGGTCAGAAAGAGGTGGCAATGCTAAAAAATGTCTCTGAATGTCAGAATCAATTAAATTATTTAAATTACTGATTTCATGGCATTATTCTAATTAATAGAGTGAATTCTCTTTGGAAATATTAGCACTAGAAAGCATTGGGTGCCTTAAAGCTGTGGGTTTAGGGGGGTTTATTACTGGTTTTCTTAGGAGATAAATCTGTCTAGTTTATAAAAGCAAAGATGTAAGGAACATCATGTAAGACTTGAAAGACAGATTCAAGACCCTTTCCTTGCTGCTTTTTAATCTGCTTCAATTACTGAACATTCTTAACCCTGTAAGTAAAAAACAAGTTGGAAACTCAGCTATCCTCTAAAAAGAAAAAAAAACCAAGTTTGATGCATGGGTTTCAGCGAGGGGCACCCCCAGCCTCACCTGCAGTGTGGTGGCAGCCCAGGGGTCAGGCAAACCTGAACTGCAGCTTTAGGGCTGTCGTGAAGCCTCTCAGGCTTTTCCTGTGAGCTGGTGCTCCCCGAGCTGCTGCTGCTGAATTTTCCAAGCAGCTCCTTCCTGATGTGTTTGGTATGGAAGAGAAGAGAGATACTCAGCACCCGCTGCATTTGCCTTCTCTGGGCAGAAGGAGCTTTTACCTTCCTGTTTCACACCACTGACAACTTTTCCTGAGCTGTTGTGATGGAAGTAATGCCGTTTAAAGAGAGATGTTTAGGCATGCCAGGTTCATCTTACCATAGGAGTTGCTAGTGTCTAATGTTGTAGCCTGTTTTTGTCACAGACTGAAAAACTTGCTGCAACATTTCACATTTTATTTGATCCAGCAAACACAATTTTTGGTGCTCTCTTAGTCATCAAATTAGCTTTCTCTAAGTAACTATCTGCTCTTAGCCTCATTTTTCTGATTGTGGCACTCCATACTGCTTTAAAATACAATCTAGTCTTTGTAGGAATAGCTCTTTTACAGCATCCATTTGCTAAACACGTCCTTGGTTCCAAAAGGTACTTGGGTGGTGTCTGGAGGACAGACAAATTGTCTTTTTAAGAATTTCCCCCAGTATTGCTATTTGGGTTTACTTAAAACTTAAATTACAACAAGCAGACCAAATTAAAAAAAATCAAAATTTTGTGAAATAGGAGCTTTCGGTCTTGGGCATTACAAACACAAGGAGGCATTTACACTTTGGATTTTACAGTTGTGATAATGCACAGGGTTATTCAGTCAGACTGAACCTGCAATTGATGTAATGGGATTGTTTCTTTAGGCCAGAGAAATCATTATGACATTTATTTCAACCTTCAGTATAACAGGCTGTAGTTTTCTCATAAGCTTGCTTTGTATGGAGTCCAGGATGTTTGGAATTTTAGATCTTACTTTCCCCTCTAGTATTGCCTGTGTGAACCTCTTGCAGCAGGCAAATGCTTTCCCTGGCAGGGCAGGCTGAGGAGCACTTACTGATGAGGAAAGTGGCAGTGAACTTCAAAAGAAACCAGACGTCAGCCCCTAAAACACACAATGTTTGGAAGCCTGACCTCTGCTAACCTGACCCTCTGTTTCAGGGAATTTTGTTTGTTTTGGATGCCAAGGGCTGGGTCTGCAGTGACACTGAGCGAGCACCAAACCCCGTAACTGAAAACTCCTCAAGGATTAAGTCTTGATTATTGGAATATCTTGATTATTTTGTTTGTTTCACTTTTTGAAACTTCTGTGTGCTTAAAGCACATTACATTGGTATGTATGAGAACTGTGAAGTACACTTCAGCCAGCCAGCTTCACTCATTAAATGTCACAGACCTGCACAGAAAGTCTAGAGAGAAATGCAAAATACCCCTTTCTAGAAAAAAAAAAGTAGGAAAATTAAGAAAATGCCTTCTATGCTTCTTTTTTTTCTTTCCATCTGTTATTTCCCTTTGCTTCTGAAATTAGGAAATTTGGTTGGGACAGCTGTATATAACTTGTATTTGTAATATTCTAACAGACCATTTACAGAATCAGAGAATGAATTAGGTTGGAAAAGACCTCTGAGACCATGGAGTCCAACCTATGATCAATCACCAAACCTTGTCAAGGTTTGGATCACCTTGTCAAACTGACCCTGGTACTGACAGCCACATCCAGTCCTTCCTTAAACACCTCCAGGGATGGTGACTCCACCACCATTCATGCCTTTCCAGGGATTTCTCGGGAATCACCACCCTCTCGGATGGACAAAGCATTTAGTTATTTTTGGAGATATTTCTCCTTTCCAACTATTGGAGCAGGAACAAAACACAGATCTTCTGCTTCTTGCTGCCTTTTTTGCTCAGCAGGAGAGGGAAGTACCAAGAAGGAGAGGGAGAGGAAGCAGCTCAGGTGTTGGGAGCAGGGGATGGTGATGCTCCATGTGGTTCCAGCCATAGGGAAGGTTTGGATCTGAGCAGCGAATGATGAATGGCAGCATCGGTCTGGTTATTTCTTCTGCCTCCCTTGTGTGAGGGTGGTTTATGCAGCAGTTTGTTTTAAAAGAAAACAAGAGCAGCATTTTGTAAAGCTGGACAAGAGGTAGTGCTGTGTAGCAGGACATCAGGCTGGAAATCTCTAAATGTAGTAGGTAAAGGAAGTGCTGGGGGTGCAGGTCTCCTAATCTGCCAGAGATCTCAGGGAAATGCCAGTTGTGTTTGGGTTTGTGTTTGTGTGTTTATTCCCTGCATTGTCAGATGCCTCTGTGGCTGTAGGAGTGGGGCAGGAGCTTCACAGAGGTATGAAAAACATTCCTTCTAAAAATACTGGGAAGCTCCCTCCACCCCCATTGTTTATTGGAAACTTTTCCCCCATCTTAAGATATTTGATTATGGTGTAATGCAGCTAATTTAAGCATCTGTTTATCACTGCCTGGCTAGACTGAATGTGAAATTTCAATTGAATTACCTCCCAAGAGAGCTTTGAGCTCTGAGGGTAAAACAAATCATTTTCTCTCCATTCCCCTGGGATTGTCAATAAAAAGAATTCATCTAAATAGTTTACATGCGTTTTGAAATGTTGCATCTACTATACTTGGTTTTGTTGTCAGTGGAAAATTGCCAGCGTGAGTGGAATATTGGCTTTAACTCGACTATGGCAGTGTTGTAGGATGGTGGTACATAGTCTGGAAAGGCTACAGCTGTGAAATCATTTGCATATTTAATTCATATTTGATCAATAAATGTGTGTGCTTTATTTTAGAACAGAAGAGAGAATATAAACCTAGCTTATTACAACCTCAGGCTGATGAAATCACCCAAGTTTTAAGCCTACTAGCTTAAAATCATGGAATATCCTAAGGATCATGGAATCCATGGATCATTGAGTCTAGTTCCTGGTCCTGCACAGGATAGCCCCAGAAATCCCACCCTGTGCCTGAGAGCATTGCCTAAATGCTTCTTGAGCTCTGTCAGGCTTGGTGCTGTGACCACTTCCCTGGGGAACCTCTTTGAGTGCCCAACCACCCTCAGGGGAAAGAATCTTTCTCATAATATCCAGCCTGAATCTCCCCTGACACATCTCCATGCCATTCTCTCAGGTCCTAAGAACTTCTCCAGCTTTTCCAGTTGATCTGTTGCAGTGAAGTGAATTATTGCTGTGGGCTGTTGGTAGGACATGGGAAGCCCCTCATCATCACCGCAGCTTTGTCTGCTCTTAAATATTTGTGTGTGCACATGCTGCTAAACGTATTTTCATTTACACAAGAAACAGTAGGTTTTCTTTTTTATTTGTCATCATGTCAACAAAGATCTGGGAGGGGGCAGAGTACAGGTTTTTCTTGCTCTGCAAAAACAGCACTCACTTTACATTTTCTCTGTCATTTTAGTAGTGTGAAGAGAGATTTTCCTTCTCATTTGCCTTATTTGGGTCAGAAGAAAAATCTTCTGCCTTCCACCTGCAGAAGACCTGCAGGTCTGATTCTCTAGGTGCTTTTACCCTGGACTGGGTTGCTCTGCTTAGGGGCGGGTGCTGCCTTCACTCCAGCTGGGATGTGTGGACATGTCCGTGAGCAGCAGGCAGCAATCCATGTGCTGGTGATGCCCCACAAGTTCCCCTTAGCTGAGTTTGCTAACTGGGCAGGAGCCCTGAACTCTCAGCACATTAAACTGTGGGCTACATTTCCAGATGCAAAAGAGGACACAAAGATAAGTCTTCCTTATAGGAATACCCACACCAGCCTTTGTGCCCTTTACCTGAGTCTCACCAGTTGAGCTTACTTAGACTGCAGTGTCCAGGTTGAAGGTAATTAGATACAAGGAAGAAATTTTTTACTGTGAGAGTAACAAGGCTCTGGCACAGATTGCCCAGAGAAGCTGTGGCTGTCCCATCCCTGGAAGTGTCCAAGGCCTGGTTGGATGGGACTTGGAGCAACCTGGTCTAGTGGGGTGTTCCTACCCATGGAACGGGGTTGGAACTGAATGATCTTTAAGGTCCCTTCCAATCCAATCTATTCTGTGATTCTCTGAGTTTCATTCAAGCAGGAAAGCTGCAATTCAGGAGTCAGATTGAAAGGTGAGCTGACACTGTGAGTGTTTGTACCCCACACCAGCACATGGGGGAACAGTGAACAGACTGAAGGGAGGTGAATGGCAGAGGTTTTTCTGTCATTCTACTGTTGCCAACAATTCAGATGAGAGTTAGAAGAAGGTCCAGCTGGCAGAAAGATGCTTCACCTTTACACCAGATTGGCTTTTATGATGCAGATAGTTTAAAATTTGCTCTTATATAGATATTTAGGCAGTAAAAAAATCTTCTTTGAAGATCTCATAGTAGTGAGAGCAGTGAGGAGCATGGAGGTGGCTGTGCACAGGGAATGCCTTTTGATACCTTTGGAGTGGAAACGTGCTCAGACCTGCAGGAGCCAGCCCAGGTGAGCAGCTAAACTGTAATCGCCCTGTCACTCCTTCAGACTCCTGTCCTAGTTCTGTTTTTATTGATGATAAAAAACATTTCTCTATGTTAACTGAGATAATTTTAGATGAGGCAGCAGTTGGAATGACAGTCAAAAATCACAGTCCAAAAACTTCACAAACAGATGAAAGCTTTAAGAAATTTTAGAGTTCAGGAGTTTGGTGTTTCTGTGGTCATTCTTATTGTTGGTCATGTTTAATGGCAAGGCCCAAGGAACTTAAATGCCATATATGTAGGCAGTACATTTTCTGACAGCTATAAACAGCAGTAGTTCCTGCAGTCGTCACAGGGAGGATTTGAAGAGAGAGGCAGAATTGCTTGTTTACTTGTCAATATTTTCTTTAGTAAAGGGGTCTGACTATTTAAAGGCCTTGTTTTCAGAAGCAATAAAAGTTACACACAGTTGGCAACAGCATGGGAATGATTAAAGTTTTAACTTACAGCAACGTTCGTTGTAAAGAGCAAAAGCATAATTGTGGTAAAGATAATGCTGGATTTTTATTCCAGAAGACCAGAATTCTGTAGGTAAGTTGAAGCTTTGGCCTGTGCTGTGAGATGCTAATAGTCCATATTTCCTTTCTGGCTCTAAATATGGAACTGTTTTGACAGTTTAAGTATACTGTAAAGTGATTAATCCTGACAGAGTTGATAGTAACTTAAGGAAAACATTTTTAAACCCCAAAACTGCAGTTTATCTTAATAAGTAGCTCACTCTGTCAACAGCAAAGCCCTGTTACTGTGTGTAATAGGGTTTAGAGACTACCACGATGAGAAAGGACAGGTCTTGTAATTTGAAAACACATGACTAGAAGTAGATAGTCCCTTCCACTGAGCCTCCAGCCTGAGGTACTTCACCTGTGCCTCTCTCACCTTGCTTCTAAACAATGTTAAGAACAATTTATTTTGGACATCCTTGAACTAAAATGATCATCTCTTAGGAAAGGTGTGCAGAGATTACCAGCTGCTTAAGATAAAATAGGTGCAAGAATTTGTGTAATGTTGAAAGTGAACACCTACAGGAGAACAATCTAGGAGCATTTCCAGTTACAAAGAAGTCCTGTGCCACAAAAAGTCAGAAGTCTCCCTTGAATGAAGATCATTACCCTCAGGGTGCATGTTGGTCACTCTTTAAAATTCTTATAAAAACAAAGAAATTAATTATCCAGTATAAAAATGGGACATACGTCTCCTGGCAAACATTCAATTAACTTTTTAGTGCTTGCTACTTAATGTTGTGTTTGACCACTCGAGCATTGAGAACGACTTTCCTTTGAGAGGGAGCTGGGGTGGAACGTGGCATTGAGCTGGAGCTCTGGTCCACTGGCCAGTTGGGGCTGGTCATCAACATTTTTCCCATGATCGTTGAGTGTGGAGCTAGTTATATTTTACTTATGCATATGAGATGTAATTTGCTTTGGGACTGGGTTGTTTTTGGTTGGGTTTTCTTTTTTTTTTTTTTGCAGGCTGGATGATGTTTTATTGAGAATATAATTTAGTTGGTTTTGCAATCATAGACTGGTTCGCAGTGGTTGAGCATGAACTACCAATTAAAAGCAACTGTATAATACTTGTAATTCCCATGACTAATGGGCTGAAAATATGGAGCTCTTTGACCTGGATCCAGTCCAAGCCAAAGATGTATTACACATAGATCACATTTTCTACTGCTAAAATATCCAACAGTGCAAGTGTAAACCCCAAACTTCAAGAAATGTTGACTTCCAAAGGAAGAGCTGACATGATGACGAATATATTTTAAGAATAACGCATGAGAAGAACTTGAATAACTATTTTTGTAGAACTTTTACCTATTTCTGTGTACGTTGATATAATTTATAATACCCTTTCATCATTAATCTCCTGCTGCTTTACTAACAAGTGATTATGTACTGAAACAATTGGAAGGAAAAGATTCTCTGGGATTTTTATTGTGTGTGTGACGTTCTTTAGATTGGCAGTAAAAATCACACTGCTACAAGGTAAATATACATACTAATTTTTTCAAGTGCATCTGGTGTAAAGATTCTCAAATTGATCTTTGGCTGTCGTACATGAATTTATTTTTTTTCCTCAAAAGGATCACCAATACTGTGGAATTTGGGATTAAACTAAATAGCTGGGTTTTTTTGTTCTTGTAGCAGAACAAAATTAAGTATCTGTGTGTTAAACTTAGTTGGTTGAGCTCCTGAATGATGTATAAATATGCAGGGGCCAAAGCTGATGTGAAGGAAAGTGCTCTGCTCGTCAAACGAGGGAGCGATTGTGTGGCAGGGCAGTAGGAGTTCTCTTGGAAACAGGGGAAATTATCAGCGTACCAGGACAGAATGCAAAGGTCGATCTGCTGAATACAAATAAAGTATTGAGCACCAGGTTCTGCCTCATGGAGCTGGCGCTTTTGGAACTGCTGTGATAAATGCACTGATAAATTCAGGGGAATGAGTGCTATTGCAAAAGCCTGATGAAGGCTAGAAAGTGTCCAGCTAGTAGGAATTGCACTGCTTGGTCAGGCACAATGAAATTAAATAGAATTTGCTTTAGTGAAATTGCATCAAGGATGATTAAAGGTGCTGCTGGGAGAAGGTGGCGATCACCTTCCACTGAAGCCACTTCAGTGATTCCGTCGTTTACTCCTTACACGTTTTGGCTTTTTCTCATTTTTTGCTCATTTCCTCTGACTTCGAGGCTCCTCTCCCTGTGCTGTTCCTTTCCACCTTTGTGTTGTGCCCCTGCTCCGAGCCTGAAAGTGACACCAGGCTGCTTCAGAGAGCAGGGAGCTCATCAGCGCCATTCCTTGGCTCCATGAATTTGCCCAAATACACCAAGTCCTGTGCCTGCCCCTTCCCCATACATAGCATTCTTCATTCCCTCCTTTGATAATTATGTTTTGGATCAAGATTTGGCCTCTTAGCTCCAGATCCATATAATGCAGCTCCCTCCTCAGCTGGGTGAAACAGAGCTGGGCAGATGGGAGCTGCTCCGTGCCCTGCCACAAGCTCCGCTGTTTGAATCTGCAGTCAGGATTCCACTCTGTATCTCATTTTCCTGCTAAGTTTTCAAGCAATCTCTGATCCTGGGCTGCTAAAACCACCCTGGTGTGGTGTCACAGGAGTCTCACCTCAAGGACTGAGCTGCTCATTGGATGATGACTTGATGTAAAAGCCTGCAGAAGAGTCTGAGTCAAATTTGCCTTGGTTTTGCTTTGATATGTTTCACATTTTGCATTAGTGTTTGGAGACCTTTGGCCTCATGGGCGTTTAAAAATGAATTGTAAGAGAATTAACAACTTTCCATTTGTTTTACTTTCCTAAAAAACAACAGCAGAGCAGTACCCATGGCTGCAGGCAGCACCGAGGCCTCACTGTGCCCTGCTGTGTTTGCAGGGGACCTGAGATACCAAATGTGGAGCTTGAGTGACTTGAACTGGATTTTTCCCCAGATGGACTGATGATGTAACCTGTCTTTTATGGTAAAATAAAACATGTAGTTACAAAAACACACACACACATATATATAAACACATCCCTATGTTATCAAGATGAGACCATCTCATGACTGTTTTGTTTCCATTTGATGTTTAAATGATCCTCTGGCAGTGGGACCAGAGTTCTGTACTCCAGATAAAGAGACATCATCAAATTAATATAAGAACACCTCAGCACTGTAAGTGAAGCCTATTTCCTCAGTGTATATATTTTGTTGAAATATTTGTCATTTTACCTCTTCTTCTACTGATTAATGCTGGACTAAGCAATGTGAAGAATATTTTTCATGATTGCAGTTGTTGGAGCAGGGCATGTGCAGAGCTGTGTTCGGTCACTTATTCCCTCTTCATTTTTGTAGCAATTGTAGCATGAACTAATTATTTTCTCGGCTTGAGATGTGTTGGAGTTGCATTTGATAAGTGTTTATTTTACAGAAAAAGCTTTTTAAAGGAGTGACCTAAGCTTGGACATTGTGTCCTCTGCTCTGCTATTTTTAAAGGCGCAGGGAAGACTTGCCAGGGGGAGAAAAGTTGGACAGTAAATTGATGCACCTCCTTTATCCATGTGTGAAGATCCAGCTGTAAAGTTAATGCTGCCACTAATGAAATCATCTTTCTCTCTGTGCTGGCACGTCCCTTGAATTGCCCAGACAACTACAGTGGTTGCCAAATGGAGCCAAATGTCTCAGATGAGGTGTGGGAAGAGAGAAGCAAAGGTATTTCAGCAAAGAAATCAGCACTCCATTGGGTTTGAACCATTTCTGTTTGCTTATCCTGGGAACTGAAGCCATCAAAATGCCCCCTTCTCTCTGCCATTGACTCCTTTCCAAAGGATTTGCTGTTGACCTGAATGAAGACACCTTAAATACACCACCCAAAAATGAAGTAATAAAAATAATGATAGTAATAATAATAATAATAGAGTTCCAGTTTCCTGCAGATTGAAATTGGCCCAGGAAATTTGATACCACATTTGGCTTCTGAGGTGATAATGCATCAGATTACACTGTGTGGGTGTTTTTTGTGGCATGTCAGTAAAATAGAAACTAATATTCTGTGTTGGCATTTCAGAAGGTGTTTCTGCAGAGGTTGAAGATTTCAGTGAGAATTTGAAGACTGTTACTGTAAATGTGACCATTCTGTGTATTTTTCATTATAGTCAGCTAACTTCTATTTTAGACAAAACGTTAACAGTTTAATATTTTAGTTTAGAGTTATAGGTGGTAGAGTTTTAGAACAGAAATAGATGTTTTGTTCGGGAAAAAAAATAGCACTTGAAAGAATTAATTATCTCTATATTTCCATAACTTCTTTAGTTTACAAACTTAATGCTCCAGCAGTATTTGCTGGGTGCCTTGTGCACACAAAGGGGTAGTTTTTGTCCTGAAAGCCTCAGTCTTGGGACATCAGATGTTGGGTTTGATAATGCAGGAAGCAGTAAACAATGACCAATTCTGAACAGTTGTAACAGCTGATTAAAAAATTTTAGGCTGTTCTTGAACAGAAAATGAAGTTCTCAGTTGCACTAATACCTTCCTTGAAACGGCTTTTGCTTCCTGTGGAAAACTGCCTTTTTCTGGTAGACCAGAAAACTTTTTTTTCCCTTATAGGGAAGAGTTTTGCATAAAACCATTTTCTGACCAGCTTTAAAACCAGAGATAGCAAAGACCACTTAGAGTTTTTTTTCTCATCACTCCTAAGGAAACTAAATGCTGAACTATCACTATTATGTGGGGTTTATTGAAAGCTAGAAAAGGTCCTTGCTGTTTTATCCTCACTCCATATCCCAGAAGAGGAAGAAAGTGAAATAAAATATATATGCCAGGGTATTTTTGCCTCGGGTTGTTAGTGAGAGCTTTAGCGGCTTCAGTGCTTTCCTGCCTTCTCTCTGAAGCTGTGCTTGTTGGTCCCACTTGCAGCAGCAACCTAAAACGTTTCAAAACATGTGGGGAGAGAGGAGGGGAAGCAGGAGGAAATTATATTGGCTTTTTCCAGGAAACTGTGAGTTTTGCCAAACATTCATACAGCAAAAGCTTTTCACAGGAGAAGCCAGTTTCCATCTGGAAACGCTGCTGTGGTATTGCTGGGTCGACTCCTGTGCCTTCTCTTCCCAACTTGGGTTCTCTGTATGGGCTTCATTCCTTTCCTCTCACCTGACCTTAAAGAGCACAATAATTGATGTTTTCTTAGGGGCTTTAATATTTTTTTAATTGTCTATTTTTTAATTTTGGTAGTCATCTGGTCAGAGCCTCTAGCCCAAACAAGCAAAATCCAAGTTATAATGGATGAATCAACTTCCTTGATGTTCTGTGATATTGGCAGCTGCTATAGCAACAGGCTGCCACAGATTTCCCTCCAATGCCTCTGATGTGTGACTGCTCTCCACATCAGCCAGGTTGGAGCTGCATCCTGCCTGGGAAAAATACCTTAGCACATATAAACCATAAAATTGGGTTTTCATGCTACTTTGAATGGTGAGAGGTATATGTCTGTGTGTTTGGGGTTTTTTCAGTAGCAGTACAAAGCCTCCCTCAATTTCCAGAAGTTTGGAGTTGGGGATAACTCCAAATGAAGGGTTTTTTTGTTACATTATCTCTGTGCTTGTCTGGCTTGTGCCAAAGCAATGTAGCTCTGTCACTGTGGTAGAGGAACTCTGTTTTGCAATGTATTTTTAAGACAGCAAGACTGTGTTCGAAGAACAGAAGGAGAACACTTGGAATCCACTTCCTTATTATTAATCTCGAAGTCCGTGAGCATTTTGATGGCATGGGGTGGTTTCTTCTTTCTTAAAAAGTGCCTTTTCCCAATTTTCAGCCAGTTTTTCACTAATTCTAAACTGTTTATTTACAGGCCACTCATTGTGCCTATTTCCCTCCTCACCAAGCAATAGCTTGTCATGTAGCCTTCCAGATCTTCCCCTCCAGTGTAATGGGAGCATGGTTTTGGAGTGCTCATCCCACCAAAATTTTCCCCATTTGTGTTTATTCCAGTGTGTGAGGACATTCAGATGGAGCCTGTGCCTCCATTCCAGTTTCATGTTGCCCATTCAAATAAATTATGTCTGAAGAGCTGATCAGTCAGTCCCTTCTTTAGACAGGAGGAAATCCAATGAGAAAATTGATTGTTAACATGGTACAGTAAAAATACAAAGACAGAAAAGGCAGGAAATCGGGCTTGGGGTTTTGGTAGCTCTTTTAATTTTGCTCCGTAGTTCATAAGATGACCACAAATTAAATTGTGTGCTTTGGTTGTAGCATGAATATGGATTTTGGTACACCAGACTCTGGAAATCTGGTTTTGGTTGTGGAAGAGCCATGCACAAAAGACAAAACATTGGGAATGGATAGATGGGGATGTGCTGCCAGTACAGAAGAGTTCACATTGCAATTGTACTCAAAAACTAACCCAGAACATAATTTCTGCTACAAAGTGTATTTTCAGGCTTTTGTAGGGTTGCTTGGCTAGAATCTCATTAACTGTTAAAATTTAATATGGAGACAGACTTAAGCTCTGACTTTTTTGTCTAAGTATTAAAAAAAAATCGTATCAAAATTGAGGGGTTTGGTTCAGGACTCACTTTAAACATGTGGGAATATTTACACTGGCTAACACAGAAACTGAAGTTGTTCGGCAAGTTGTTACAAAAGGGAATTAAAGATCCCTATGAATTCATTGAACAGAACAGCAGACACCTCAAGGAAGATGATTCAAAATGCTGGATATCTAAACTGGATGTCTAAAGAGAATAATATAAATACCTTGGATTCTCCCCGCTTTTCTTCTCCACCCTGTTCTTCCAACAGACATTTATACTAATCCATTAGTTAAAACAAAAAAAGGCTTTTTCCTACTTAGTTTTGCAGATGGTTTTGGCCTTAAACACAGCACAATCTACAGAAATGCAATTATTTAAGTTTTTGTTTTTAATGTGGCTCATCATTGCTAAATTGAAGAACCCAGGATTAGAAAAAAGCACTTAATGTGAATTAAATGGTGGTGGTGGCCAGTGAGTGTTTGTGTTACAGCAATAGTATCACAGGTTCATTTCCTTTGTATATCTTACTTTGGTTTTGCAAACTAGGATGGGATTTTTCCAGCTTTTTCTGTATACTTTTTCAGGGCCTTTTGTTTCCAGAGATGTAAATTGAAAGAGATGCCATTTCCACACAAAGAGATGAAATGTTTATTTTAAACATTTTAAACATATTTTAAACACACAAGGGCTGTGTTATGATATAAGTTGTTGAATCCTTGATGCCAGACTGGCTTTCATTGGAAGATGAATGGAAATTTGAAAAGGACCTTGTCAAAGGAATTGTGCTTTACAGTTACTCCTTTTAGCCAAATCTTTACTTCATGTTTCTCTGTTGTAAGCATGAAGGAGCAACATGTAAGAAAACCAAAAGTTTGCGGCCTTGGTGCATATGTTGGGATATTTTTGTGGTTTATGTACTGTTTTGAAGCCTTTCCCTATGCCCCCCCCAAAACAAAGGAACAAAACCCTCCGTACAAGCAGAGGGGGAAGGAAAATGAACAAGGTTCAGATGACTTTTCGTTAGAGTTTAAGGGATTTTTTCCTACAACAATGCTGTAGCTAATTTCCAGCTGGAGCAGCCTGCTCCAGGGGAATTGTGCTGAGATCCCTGTGGGCTCGGGGATGGGGATAGGGATGGGATGCTGGGACTCATGGGGTCGGGCTGCAGCTCCCTGGCTGGGCCTTTGGTCCCCAGGCACAGCAGAAATCGGCTCAGTTGTGATTTCAGCTTGTGTAGAAGAGGAATCTGGTTGTTTAAAACAGGCTGCCATGATTTTGCCATGCCTTCCTTCTCTGCCAAAGTTTTCCAGAGGCAGGGAGTGAGAATATCCTCCTGCCACCTTTCTGAGGGCATTTTTAAGTCTGCACGTCAGCGTAAATCAGAAGAGCAATAAAACAAGGTGAAGGAGCAGTGCAAGGTTCAGCTGAGCTACGGCAGCGACTTCTGAGGGTCCTTAACCTTGCATATTTTATTTTCTTGCAGTCTAACTGGTGTATCTGTAGCTGCAGACAGTGTGCTCTTAATAAAATTAAAAGTGGGAGTTAAATATGGTAGTAGAGGGTGATAGGACAAAGCTGAGAGTTTCTCATACAACTTTGCTTCCCTCGGATCTTGTATTCAGTGTTTAGAGATGGCAGATCTGCCGTCCTTTCGCTGCCGTATTTTTTAATACCAGCATGCTTCTTGCACTCTACTTCCCCTTTTGGATTTCTGTACTGCTGAAATGTTATGTGTACGGGCAAGGGTTCATAAATATATATGTTCCCTGACAGTTTCAGTTCCTGCATGTGTTAATGAATATATATCCCTCGATGGAGTTTCAGTTCTGCAGCAGACGCGATGGATTTCTCCCTCTTTATCAGTGGCACCATTAGCAGAGATAGAAATGGAAACTTTTTCAACTAAAACCAGCTGGGATATCATTGATCGAGATACAGTCTAACCCAGGAAAGTGGGGTGTAAGTAGTAATTGGAGCTGTAATGCAATTGAAATGGTGTTTTTCTTGCTGTTTGTTTTTAGGATATTTCATGACCTATTCATTCTCTATCTCTGTTTTCCCTTAAAAATATAAATGTCTCAAAGCTGACAATAAAAAGACTTCTAGTGCTGCTGAAGCAACAGTTAGAAATATCAGAAATAGAATTTTGTTATTTTAAAAATATTTAAAGATATATTAGAGTTGTGTAAAAGAGTTAATGTGACACTCTAAGGAATTTTGAAATCCATTGCATCTTTTCCCTTTAACGTATTATACTTAAGGTTACTGTTTAAAAGCATGTAACAAGACTTCGTAGGTTTCTGTTTAAAAAAAAACACAAAACAAACTGAACCAAAAAACCCCAACCTTCCCAAGACACTGGATTTACATTTAAAAAAGAAAACAGGTTACAAAGACCCTGGCGTTAACTGTGCAGAAATGAGCATTTATTTGATGATGGGTTTCAAAGGAAGCAGATTAAGTGATTCACAAGTGCTGTGGTGTTTGGTGTGTGTGGGGATTCGAGCAGTAAGTCAGAAAGGCACAGATTAAATACTGTCGGGGACTTGGCTTTGTTGCATCTGTTTTCATGATGAAGATCTAATTTTGAATAATTCTGACAAACTAGAAATGCAATTTACAGCAGCAAATATTTTTCCCATTAAATTTAGAGTCCCAGGCAGACAAATTGACTTGCCCTGACTGTCTCCTTTTCAATAATTATTCTCCACAAATAAGTTCTGGAGTCAGATCTGGCGACTGATTGACTTTGCTTTCAAAAATGCATTTTAAAGACAAAACCTAAACTGTATTAAATGTTTACATGTCATCAGTGGCTGTAACTACCACAGTGGTTACATTCTGTCTGGGAGAGGGGAGGGAGATGGTCGTGCAACAAACATCAAGAGGCGGCTGATATTTAGGGGACAATTTCTATCGTAGCGTGATCACTGTGGGAATATGACTCTGAAGCAAGGAAATTCTTTTTTCCAGTCAGATGCATTTTATTAGAAGATTCAGTCCTCGATCCTGCCTGGCAGACCTTCTTTCTCACTTGGCTGCTTAGATGTTACTGGTTTTCACCACAGGTTAGCGCAGATATGGCCCAGATTTTCCCAGTTTCTCCCCTCTGTGGTTCTTTCCATTGCCTCCTTCATCCTGAATAATTCTTCCCTGCATATGCCCATCATTTTCGTACTCTGTGTAGGAAGGTGATATTAAAACAATATTGTAGCAGCCCCTAGTAAGTGTGCAATCTGTGTGTGTTGGTTACATGGGATTAGTGATTGCAGATATGCAGACACATAAAAATAGTTGTACATCTCTGGTCACTTGACCTCGCTGCTGATCGGCCTCCCATTGGATTTGTAGTAGTTAAAAGTTCTGTAGCAAATTCAGAAAGTTGCATTTTAATTACTCATTCTGGAAACAGGAAAATTTCTTACCTTTCACTCTTGATTTTTGAAAGATCTGCAGTTCCTGCTCTCTGACACAAAAAAAATCACGTTCATTCCTAGAGCAGTGTTTAGGCTTAATGTGTATTCTGACAGGACATTATTTGGAAGGGGTATGAAGCACCAAATTTAAGCTTGTGTAGTTCATGATGTATCAAACAGTGCTGATACACAAAACACTGTTTTCCTTTAAATAAAAATAAATTGTGGCAATGCAAAAAGTGTTTTGGTCAGTTAAAAGAGAGTGTCAACAGACGACATTTGGCTGTGGACAGCTAAGAGAGATTTGAAATGGTCTGAATCTTTATTTGTTAAAGCTGAGGTATAATCTTTATTTCTAAACACATACACAGAGCATCTCAGTTGTGCTCCAGCTTTTGATTTCACCCCAACACGATGCATTCATCTCACATCAGGCCAGGAGAACAGATACACAGGTGGTTTTTATGTGCCCATTCGCAGACATAAATCACGCACTCAGTATTTTGGTTTTTTGCTGAGGGAATCCCAAAGCATCTGAAAAGTCACACCTGAGGAGGTTACACCTAGAAACAGTAGAGCCACCCCTATGAAAAGTAACAGGTCGATGATTCACAGCCCTTTGCCTGAACTCTGTCCTCCTGCACGATGGCACAAAGAACTTTCTCTTATACATCCCAGTGCTGTGAAAATGGCAATAACAAATGTAACTTTTGAGCAGAGTAAGAAAACTTATTCATTACTTACTTGCAGTTCCTTTACTCCTACATAGATGCATCAAGCCCTAGGGCAGTTACCTTAAGGGTGAAAAGCAGGCTTGAAATCCCATTCAGATTCCACAGGAGGGTCCCTGAGCACTCCCTAGCAGCAAAAAAAAAAAAAAAAAGAAACATTTCAGCCCATCCCTTGGGATTGTGGAGGCAGCGGAGAGACACACTTGGACCACGAGCAGCTCTGCCACCTACTCTGAACTGATTTTGTGGTTTAAGAGATTGTTTTTGGCCGTAGGAAATGCAGAACCATGAGACCAGATAATTGGCATTTCAAAGTATTGCCCGGATCATATGAAATGGTGCTTTATTTTATCTTCATTTAGAAGACTTATTTATTTAAAATTTTTTTGGTGGTAACAGTTAGAATAAATGTGCTAGTGTTACAAAAAGCATAACAATATATTGTTTTTATGGGGAAACAAAGCTGCAAAGGAAATGATCGTTTGATTTTGTGCATATTTTCTGCAGTAAACATTTTTAGCACTCCCTTTCTTTTTTTCTTTCCTTTTTTTTTGTCTTTTTTTAATACTTTATTTTTCCTGCTTGGTTTAATGCAGCATAACCTCCTCTAAATTTAGTGGGAAGTGTAAATGTATGTAATGCTTTTTCTGTGGTTAGAAAATACATGTAGCATTAAGTTATTAAAGCTTGACTTTAAACTATGTCTTGGGCTAATGATTTTACAGTATAATTGCTTTAGTTAATTTGAAGGCAGGTATACATACAGCTTATTCCATTTTGGCACTATAAAGTTTGCCATTGGTATTATACCTCATTTTTTATATGATTTACATAATTTGTGAAACAGATTTAATACTTTGTGTGTGAGCTAATTAGTTTCTGGTTTAGAGCCTTATTGTATGTTCATTGGGTTCTGAACACCTTTTACAGTATCACAGAAGGTCATTGTTGGATCTAAATTCTTTGTAGAGCAATCAATCCCCTTTTAATAAAATAAGTTGCATAATTTTTAATGTAATTAAATTGGGCTCTGCGGAATTGTTTTCAGCTGTAAATTTGCTGAATTGGAAGAAGTATGTGGTGATGTGTTAATTACTGAGTTGTGCTCTTTCCCTTGTTATGGTATAGTTTTAGATTACTGGACTTCACATGGGTGCGATTTTGCATTTTTATATTTACCTCTGAGGAGCATGTAAAGGGTGTCCAGCCTTTTCTGGTAGAAGAGGAAAAAAATGAAAAGGAACGTTTCACACAGAATTTCAAAAACTTCCTGCCTAACTTTGAGAAGATTCCATGTTAATATATCCCTGCCATTTATTACCAATTGCCAGATGACAGCAATACCAGCACTTGCCAAGCTGAGCTCTTCAGCAGGTGACAACAACCAGGTTGGGTGGGTGAACTATATATCCCTTTTCCAGGGAAATGGAGCCCTTCTGTGCACAGTAATCATCTTAGAGTCACGTCACACGCCGGCCCAAAGAAGTTCTTTTCCTCTGGAATGTGATTTTTACATGAGGGCACATGCTGGCTGTTTTCCTCTCCAAGGAGTTGTTTTCTTGGCTGCTGCCATGCCGTGGTTAACAGGACTGTGCAGCTTTAACGGCTCCGGGCTTATTAGGAGTCTAAACAGTCTCCTGTATCCTTTGTGTCAAAATGAGTGAAGGCTTTGGAAATCATTTAGGGATTCACTGAGCAAGAAAAGGAGTTGCTCGAAAGAGTCAGACCCTGCAGAAAGGCTGGCTTCCCAAGTTAAAAATGGACAGCAGCAATTCCCTTCTGAAAGTTTTCTGCATCCATTCCCAGTGCTAACTCATACTTTGAACTTAATCTAATAATATATAAATAACCAATTATTTCTAATTTGGGTTTTACTTGTCTGTTTCTACCTCACTTTTTCCCTGTGTGGCTCTCACATGCATGCTTGTACTTTTTAACATGGTAAAGTAGTTGCATTTAGTACAGAGATAAATAGAAGTTAATGAGACAGAACCTGAACAAGGCACAGGTATTTACCTTCCCTGTGTTTGTGTTCTATTAGGAGCTGGTTCTGGGATTTTTGTGCTCTGTGTATAACCCTGATCTGCTAAATGTGTTTTGTGGGAGAAGCAAATATCACCAATTGCCTCCGTGCTCTTGGCCGAGGCGCAGCTGATTTCATTTAACAGCACAAAGTCTCTTACGCAGAACCACGATCGAGGGGTTTTGATTATTTATAAGAACCTCTAACCAAGGCAGTGTTTTTGTGATGTGTTTATATGTATACATAGATAATAATAAAAAAAAAAGAACAGGAAAAACTTACTTTTTATTGTATTTGCAGCCATTCTCACTCAGCGTAGAGCTGTTAGACCTTTGCAGTACAATTACACCAGTGGAAGCCTTTAAGGCATTTATTTCTGAGTGGGAATACTGTTTCCCCTACTTTAAACAATTAGATGAAGTGTAATCTCACTTTCTTCCTGTGGAATGTCACACTTTTATTGCTATCATTTGTCAGTAGTGAGATGCAAATAAGACGTAAGTTTAGGAGCCTGGCTCAAATAAAACCAGATTGTATTGATTCTTGGGTGGTACAGAATGAAATAGAAAATCATCTGACAACCAATCAGTGCTCATCAAAGTGATTTTTAAAGAATAAAAGCTGAATACGTACAATATAAATTCCTTATCTTGTTTACATGATGTACATGTGCAGTTTGAAAGTCAGAAACCCGATAAAAATTGCAGCTAATTGCATGAGTAGTGCCAGTTATTTTCAGTAGGGGTTTAAAATGTGAAGTGTGCCTTGAGCTAAAAGCAGCTTCAGAGCACACAGAAACTTTGGTAATCACAGAATCATATTTGGAAAGGACCCACAAGAAACACAGAATTCAACTCCTGGCCCTGCACAGACACCATGTGTATGACAATTCTTTGATGGACATCTAAAGATGGAGGAAGAAAAAAAACCCAAACAAAACCCTAAAACTTTCACATCACTGACAGCAAATGAAAGAGACTGAAAAACTGAGGTTTTGTCCATGTAGCAAGTTAATGATTTTCTTTAAAAAAAAAAAAAAAGTTTCCCCATCCCCCTGCACTGCTCAGGAGACAAGACGGCTGCTGATTTCTTAAAGCCTTAAAGTTAGCTGACCTCCTCGCTGAACCCGACTTTAATGTAAACATTTTCTTGAGATGGTTCGTAGCAGGGCCAGCAAATCTGGATAATATTAGTGGCGCTGTGTTTGCGGGAAGCAGGAATCCCTTGGTAATTCTCAGGAGCTCTTTTCCAGGCCAAGGCAGCCTGAGACACAGTTGTGTTTTCAGTTTTGCAGGGTTCGTTGGTAATGCCCTGTGTATCTTTCTAAAATGTAATTAGTAAAACACATAATTAGTTTCTGCTTTGAAGCTGAGTTTTTCTTCCTTGCTTTCACTCCGTTAAAACTCTTTATCTCCCTCTACCAAAGGTAAATAATTTGATAGCCCAATATTGGCGTTGATTTAGTTGTCGGTGTTCTGGCATTGCTTTATGAATCTAAATAGAAGAGAGAAATTAGAGCAGGGCTTCCTCCAGATCACCTCTTTGCAGGAATATTAAGTTCCTTTAAATGCTCCACGCTTAAGTGAAACACACAGCTGATGTCTCAACAAAAGTTTTATTCTTGTTTGGGTGCTTGCATTCCTTCTGTACAGTAGCAGTTGGTACAACGTGTGTCATCGTGTGTAGTATTTTGCAGGTAGAAATACTGCAGCTGAATTTCTACATTTTCCTTACCTTTGTGCCTTTTTTTTTTTAGATACATTGCATTTATCATGAGCTTGATCAGCTGCTGAAATAAGATATAATACTTAGCACTTCTTGCTTTTCAGCTTCAAAGCACTTTTCACACATTAGCTGATCTCCCCAGTGTCCCAGTCTGCCCAGTACTCACTGCTGTACAGCGGCATGCCCACAGTGGGTGCACTGGTGGGTAGCAACCTGATGGACATCAGTCAGCAGTACTTATTATCCCCTAGCACATGTGCTATTTCACTAACTATAAAAATCTTATTTTTACCTGCATAAAAAAAGCATGTTTGCCCATAAGAAACCTGTGCCTGATGTGGGCAGTCCTTGCTGTCACCGCATGTTGTGTGTTAATCTGCTAATTGGGCTCAGTCTGTTTTCCCAACAGGTAAAAAACTTGAGAGAGTAGAGAGACTGATGAAAGGAGACTCTGTGTGTAGTTGATTTTTTTTTTGGGTTAAAAAAAATACATCAAAGTTGCCTTTTTGTTTTCGAAGGCAACTTTACAGTTCTGCTATTAAAGTGTCTGAAATCCAGCTTTCACTTTCAGTGCAGGGCACAGAGATGCAAAACTCTTTAGAGATCTCATTTAAATTATTGAGAAAACTTGCAGAAGGGAAAGGGGAAGAGGGTGAAAGTCAAAGACTGATGTTTTCTGCTTTTATTTTTTTTAGTTTAGTTTAGTGAAGTATGAAGAAATTCCTATGAGCAGCACAAAACCGGTGCTTTTGCAGAGGCAGAGTAGAACCCTGACAAAACGTTGCCAATATTGGGTGGTTTTCCGAGTTGAGCTGCATCAATGAATTGTTGTTTCACCCTTCTACCCTCACTTTCTGTAGTCATGGACTGTGTCCCACATTTTCTGGAGCAAGGATTTTCTTCATTTATCTTTTTTGGAGGTTGTAGGGTACATTGAGCACACTGGACGCTGGTTGGAGCATGTGCAACTTCCTGAAATATAAGTAATAGTAAAAGCTTTGTGTTACTACATAATCATTTGATTGGCATTTCTCTAAGTTTGTTCTTTCCAGGTTTTGATCACAGATATGTTTAATCGGTGTTAAAATTGGCTGCTGAGTGTGTTGGTTGTCATGGCTTGTTTAATACCTCCTGTTTGCAGTTGTCCTAGTTTTACCATCTTGAAAGATGGTTTCTATTTAGTTCTCTTAATGTTTGCCACAGTTTGTTTTAAAACCCACAAATTTAGCTGAAGTGTTTGTTTTTTTACTTAAGAATGTTAACTTTAGAAATAAAAGATTTCCTGTTTATCAGCAAAAGTGTTTCTTCCCACTTGCTGGCATGATTTCGAAGATGGATTTTTTATTTCCTTCTCTTACACCGCTTTTCTTTCTTGTGATAAACATAATAAACCCTGAGCTATGATAAAGCTTATTTAACCCAAGTATACCTGCCTCACCTCAAATAAATACAAAATAAATTGGGCAAAAGAAAGAGAGAATATTTTTGAATCAGGACATAAACATCACTCGCTGTAAGAAATTCATTGTACTGCAGTAAATGGGGAAAATATATTGAATTTATGCACACATGATTGACTTTTCATACAGTGAACCCAGGTTAAACATCTTGAATATGGAATATGAATAGAGCTAACATTTTCATATGAAGCAATAATGAAAATTAACAGAGCTCCATTTCCACTGATAGCAAAGAACATTTGATACTCCAAGGCATAAAATGTGTTTAGTACTTGGGTTTTGTTAAGCTTGACAGAAGCCAGGAAACGGGACGGTACAACTGCAGCATAAAAGCTGCTTCTGTACCCGATGACAGGCTCGAGGATGGAATTGGGGGAAAACAATAACACCACCCACCCATCCCTCATTCCTTACAGTAAGAGGAGAAGGCATTCATGGCTGTGTGTCGTCAATGGGATCGTCTCTGACAGCATCCGTCCTTGGGACCTGGGTTTTGTTCCCTGGCGCCAGGCTGCAGGCACAGGAGGGAAAAAAACCCCTCCTTCTTGTGGATTTTACAGGAACAATGCATTTCCTTTTGTATTTTTTACCTTGTTTTGTTCTGTAATAGCCCTAGATGAAATGGGGTTTATTCCAGGTAACAGGAAGGATATCCTGGTGCTTTCCTGGTTTAGGGAGCTGCAGGGCTTGCAGAGCAGCTGCAGCTGAAGTGGAGGTTGAGGCATTACTTGCTGTGGGTTCCTAACCCTGGTGGTCTATCCTTCTCCCTCACATCAGCATCTTCTAGTTGAGCTGCTCTGACACAGGATAACAAGCCTGCACTTTGAGGACTTTTTTCCTGCAGAGATTTCAAGCCCTGGTGAGAGTTACTTGTTGAGTCTGTGTGTGTGACCGTTTGATAGGCAGAAAAATCAGAAGTCAAAATATGCAGGTCAGGCAAAAACTGCCAGAAACTTTCTTTATGTTCCCTTCCCTCCCACCCCTTTCACCTCTAGCAGAGGCTCAAGTTGCTTTTCTCTTGCAGCCTTATAAATGCACTTGTTTCCTTCGTTGTAACCCTATAAATGCCCTTGCTTAATATGGGCCATGTTTGAAGAGTTGACCTTGTATTTGGTTTTAGTGCTTTAAATTAAAAGTTTAAAGGTACCTAAAATCATCTTAAAGAAAAACGTGGCCTAATTAAGGTTTGACATCTGAGCCTCTCCAGCTCCTGTGTACACCCAGGGAAACTTTCCTGAAGAGTCACACAAGGGAGAAATTCCTCTGGTCAGTGAATACAAGCCTCTTTACCCTGGAGGAAAGCTTGGCTTCCACTCCATTAAAACAGATTCTTAATTGGCCCTGTGCTAACCCAAAATGGGAGCTTTTTGCTTTCTTCAGGGAGATTGAGACAAAAATAAGTGAACAAGGACACCTGTCAGCTTCCAGGCTCTGGGTGTTTTCCAACTCTGTCTGCTGAAAGGGCATTGAGATGCTTATGGTTTAACCATCCATAATGATGATTTACACTAGCAGCTGAAATATATAGAACTTCCCAGTGAAACCATAACTAAACCTCTACCTAAATTCTAGGACTGACCTGGGGTAACTTGGAATCGTGTATTTTAAATACAAATGTTGTATTTAAAACATTTTAAAACTCTACTAAGCACCCAGGAGAGTTTAGAGCCACTGAAGGGGCAGCTGCTTCTGCACTAGCCTAGAAATGAGTTATTTTGCTTTTCTTCATCAGCTTCAGCCACAGTAAGTTGAAGGTCTTGGAACAGTTAGCTTTGCATTGACTGTTTCCTGTTGTGTGGAACCTGTTAAATGAATTTTAAACAGGTTTCTCTGCACATCTTGCAAATTTATTATTGTGAATAGAATCTTACTTCAAGAGCTCCTTGAACTTGAGTCAAGCCTTCAGCTGATCCAGCAAACAGGTTTCTTGTATCATTTAATATCGATTTGTTCACCTGTGAAATGGGTGTTTTAACAGCTTATGTGATGTAATACTCTAAAAATGTATACTTAGTATACCACTATATCCTGCAATTTAATAGAATATTATGTAAAGAGAATTTGCTGTTGGGTGGGAGGACAGTAGTATATGCTAAATTTTCTAAGCACAGATGGTATAGAAGAGACAGTACAGTTGTGTTCTTATTTTGTGAGAATAAACCTTTTTAATCCACCATGAAGAATCCACCATTTAAAAAGTCCTTTGAGGTCCTGCACAGAGTGTTGGAGCTGTGCTTTCCTTGCTGTGCCAACTCCTCACCTCAGGAGGAAGACAAAGAACAGTTTGCAGTTAATGGACTGGGATTCGGGACATGGGGTCACGCTTGCTTTGTGACCTTAGGTAGGTCAGTTCCTCCATAAATCAGTATTATTACAGTAATATTTCCTGTCCTTCAGCTTAGGTATGCCTTCCATATTTGATTTGTAAACTGTTCTGACTGAGGGCTTTTCAGGTTAAGTCTGGACAGCATCTACCACAATGGAGTTCTGTTGTTAGCTGGGGTTTCCAAGATGCCTCTTTAATAAAAGCCGTCATAAATTCAGCTATGTTACATCCTTCTTTTAAACATTGACACATATGAGGTTGCCCTTGTTAAACTCAAAAATGTTCAGGTGAAGCTGGACATAGAATCTTCACATATCATTGCATGACAATGTTACCATCACAATTTATTTTTTCAAATGCACCCTATCATTAATATTTGACTTATCCTAGCTCTGCAAACAGGAAATTATGGTGCATGAAATTCTGCACTCAGAGCAGTGGTTTGCTGGAGTTTGATTTGGCAAATCTGGATCTACAAAACTGCAGTATATTAGTTTTGCTTGATATTTACATTCTAATATCTACTTTAGTCCTTGGTGTAGTTTTGTGGGTACTTACACATATTATGAGATTTTTTATCTCCTTAAATTTTACTTATAATATTATACTTTGCATGCACATTTACAGTTTACTTTATACTCCAGAAGAGCATTTTAGAAGAACAGTAGAAATGTAGTGGTTGTATGTCATGAGAAGGAACCATCATTGTTTTTTCTGTTCTGGCAGGACATACAGAACCAGCAGATCAGCAGCTGAGCCTGTCCGCTGTCAGAGCTCCTCCAGTCTTTCAAGAGTTAGCAGACATCCCTGTCACTGTCTTGGGATGGTTTTGCTTTATATTTGTTGGATATTTAAACAAAATATATATAGAGAGAATTAATTTTAGCTGCACACCAGCAGATCGGCTCTTCTGTACATGGCCAGAGTTGTGCCTTGCATGGGTGGGGAAGGGGTTTACTACTATAGCAAAGTCCACAAGCAGGAATTTGTGGTCCAGAAAATGCTGCCCAGATCATTTCTGCAGAGTCCAGTTGTGTTTATTTGTGCTTGATTAGGAGCAAGGCAAAGGTCCCAAAACCTTGACTTTTTAATGTAGGAAACCTTGTTGTTTATGGAAGTGGGGCCAGTTAATTTACCTGTGTACCTGGTACAGCACAGCTTCAACCAAGGCCAGGCTGGATGGGGTTCTGAGCAGCCTGGTCCAGTGGAAGGTGTCCCTGCCCATAGCAGAGGTTGGAATGAGATGATCTTTAATGTCCCTTCAATTCTAGGACTCTTGGACAATGGTGCCTCTCTGTTTCACATTGCTTGAACAGTCATGTAAATTCTCACATTTTATAGTTTATCGAATAACATGAGTGGATTCAGTGACACCATACCTAGTTTTCACCAAAAATCTCCAAAGCATCATCAAGAGAAGGTGCTGAAGTGTTTTTTTCTCTCCATCACCAGTAGGGCAGCAGAACTGCAGTTACATCCACTTTTGTTCTGCTTTCCCATGATTTGAGTGTCACTCCCTGGAGTGAATAATGTGGCCTAAACTTTTTTTCCCTAAAGTCTATGACAGGCCAGGCCTGATAAATTTTAGCATGATAGAGAGAGAAAACTTATAACCTGCTGACACTGGGGGATATAATTAAAATGTGTAGGCACCCTGAATTGCAGCTGTTGCAAGTGTTCCAGCTATCTTAATAATTGAAGACCTTTTAATAATTTTATATGTTCTTTACTAGCTTGGCCTTGAGCTTAGGCAGGACTTCAGTTTCAAGATAATTTGCTTGTCCTCAAAAGTTAAATTGCTTTCTTTAATATAAAGCATACAATAAGGAGTGCAATTGAAGAGCTGCATGCCTACTGAACCTGCTCTTTCAGCATGAAACTCCACTTGTTCGAAGGAGATCCAGAGGAACAAACACCCTTTTATTATTAGATGATAAATCCCTGATGCCATATCACTGTTTTGGCTTTCAACCTTATTGAACTTTCAAGAGAAATGCCTCTGTTTATAACATGAACTACCCAGTAGCATCCAAGTATCTGTCACTGCACTGTGGACTTGAATTTTTATTTGGTGAACTGTACTGTGCTGTGTTGTTCATAGTGTGTCTGGTGCTATATGGCTAAAGTCTGCCTCATACCCTGATGAAAAGCTGTGGAATGAGATCTAGGGGTTGCTAGTTTTGTTACAGAATTTTCAAAGTTAGAGCTAATTCTAAGCTTATTCTAAAATTCTAAGCTTATTGTAAAAGTTAGAGGTTTTAATATTTTTTAATTAAAGGAGTTGGCAAACTAAGGTTGTTTTCTCTGAGTAAAAAATAATATTTCTGATGAAAATTGCTGGCGTACTTAGTCATAATTTACTGAAGTTTGTTAGGCTTTTTTCTAAAATATAACAAAATGTACATATAGAGGGCTTACAAGAAAGCTGGAGGAGGACTTTTCACAGGGGTGTGGAATGATAGGACATGAGGGAATGGCTGTAAGCTTCAGGAGGGTAAATTTAGATTGGATATGAGGAAGAAATTATTGACTGAGGGTGATCAGGCCCTGGCACAGGTTTCCCAAGGAGGTTGTGGATCTCATCATCCCTGGAAGTGTTCAAGACCAGGCTGGATGGGGCTTTGAGGACTCTGATCTAGTGCAAGGTGTCCCTGGCCATGGCAGGAGGATTGCAACTGGATGATGTTTAAGGTCCACTTTAAAGATCATGTGAAGTGCTGCTGAATGTATGAGTTCAAAAATATCTGTGCTGAAGGCAAAAATTCTCTGTGCTTTAGAAAATATTATTTATTACCACATAGAAACATCTCAATAAAAAGTGACATCTCTAGCTGACTTTGAATGGAAAAGCAAATACACAATTCTGCATGTGTATTTGGCAAGTTACATTTCTGTGTTTGACTTTGAATTCACCATTCTCAAGTAGCTTCTCCAACCTCTAAAAGTGGGGAAACTGAGGCAAGAATCTGAATTTATTTTGCAGATTGCTTGCTTTAGAGGTAGCTGTAGTGAAGCAAAGATAAAAGCTGAAGTCCATCATCTCCTAGATTGGTGTCTCAGGCAGGGTTCCCGAGTTTTTTGCTTCCAAAATTTCATTTGGGATACCCAGCCTGTTGCTTCAGCAGGAATCTGCTTTTGACACAGCAATGGGGTATTCTGCCAATAAATATTTTTTTATTATTCATATCTTAGCCCAATTATTTGTTTAATAATTGGTAAGGTCTCATCTGCAACAATCAACTAGCAAAACTTTTTTTCTCATGGGAGCTTTCTAGCGAGTTCCAGGACATGGTCAAGATCTGATGTTTTATAATGCAAAGATGTGTTGTTAAAAGGCTTTAAAAAGCATCAGGCTCTCAGTGGTGCTTTCTCCTGCAGAGTATCAAATTGATAGTCAACCATAATTTGGTTTTTAAGTTTGTCTGTTGAATGAGTCCCAATTTGTATAGATAATATATTGTGTGTTCAAGTGAGTGCTTCGCTTTTGTACATTCCCTTCCATTAAGAAGATGAGACTTTGGATAACTCGGAGTTTCAGATAATGTGGAATCAAATACGTTTGCAAGTTGTACTATAACAAATCAGCACAATGACTATTTTATGTTTGAAGTGGAGATCGTGTTTGGAGTGCCTGTAAATGCCTTGTTGGAAAAATCAATTCTGAGCATCTCCTTTCTCCACATTTTGATTCATTTTACCTCAAATGTATTTTGACACTGAAGTTCTAGTCTGTCCACATGCAGGGTTTAACTCTCCTGGCTTTTTTTGAGCTTACTCCAGGGTTATATCCTGATGGCTGAAAACAACATGTGATTTTGAAGGGCACATTATCCAATGCTTAATTGCTTTATAGAATCATATAGTTGCTAAAGCTGGGAAAGACCTTTAAAATCATCACATCCCACTGTCATTTGACTGGTAAAACAGCCTAAGAAAAGCATGCACAGGAGGCAGCTGAAGAAGAAATTAAGCGACAGATCACACTTCTTGCTTTCCCAAGTCATCTCACTAGACCTCAGACTCCATATTTTTGGGAGACTTGCACCATGTAGAGTAGTGCTGGTAGGATTGACAAAGCTTGTTTTATTTGGAGCAGGCAAATGAATAAATAAGGCTTCTTGGTACACTCAGAGGGCTCAAGGCACTTGGGGAGAATATCAATAATCCCCATTTGATAGAGGGTGGGAGTCAGGCACGGAGCTGTGTTTTGTCAAGCACTGCCAGGATGGTCACTGGCAGAGCAGGGCCTTCAAATCTGCTTGAAAGAGGAAAACTGATGAGATAGAGAGATATGGGAGGGCTCCTCCAACCTGCTGAGTGAAGGAGGGGGTTTATAGAGAGATGTAACGTGGTCCTTGGTTTGATTTCTTTTTCTTTGCTAAGGAGAGAGTCTGCAGTACTCAACATTAGATAGTCTTTGCCCTGGGTGCACCAAGCTTTTGCATTTTCTGAAGGGCTATATTGGTAGTATTGTGAAAATGTGACTGTGACCTATTTAGGCGGGTTAGAGTGGGGTACAAATCTCTGCACTAGGAAGAGGTATCATTTTCCAGCTGGGCAGAAAATCGCATTTATTCTGTAATAGAACACAAGAGCTCATTGAACACCGGAGTGGAGTGGCTGAGCCGTCAGTGCTCCACCCGGGGAATGAAGGCTGCTTAAATATTCCATCAGATAGCAGAAATCCTGGGAGTCTGAAGAACAGAATTACTGGCTTCAGTAGATGACCAAAAAGTTGTTCCTTCTCTCGGGAGAGGCTGTTCAGCTGCAGGAGAGGATTGTTTTTAGAGGAGCTGCAAGACACTTTCTGTGTGTGTTCTCCTTGCTAGTTGTCAAGGGCTGAAAATAAAAAGAAAATTATTATACATAAACATAACCCTGGACTCACGAGGAGGTGACATGCACAGATCCATGCACATTTAAATGAATCTCTCTTAGAAGCAGAAACTTTTGAATCAAAGGCTTCACTTTCTCAGAAAATCAACCATTTGACCTAAAAGCTCAGAAGTTGTAGAGGACTACCCAAAATTATCAGGGGTGGAACAGTCCAATATTTGTGTTGTTAATCTTGCAGCCAGGATCTGACAGTTTGTAAGAGGAGGTAGGATCTCTTCTTAGACAAATTATTGTGGTCAGGAAAAAAGCAGTAGTACATGAGCTTCTGTCCAGGCAAATAGCTTGTGCATCCAAAACTGTGTCTGTTTTTTCCATTCCTCCTTACGAGTTTGAGAGGAAATTGCTTCCCCTTATAAATCTAGAATTTGCTGCCTTTTCGAGAAATAGTTAAATATGATGGATTTTTAAAATTTATTTAAAGAAGCTTCACAAATTCGCACTGAAATAAAAATATTAACATGAAAGACAGTGAGTTTGGGCGATGTCACATCATTAGGTTTGTGCAGGTGCTCTGAAGTGCTTTCCACTTACTGAATTCCACAATGCAAGATGGGCAAATCTTATCTCTGCCTCATGCCAGCATCACAGCAGGAAACTTGTTGAATTCCCTAAGTTATGGAAATACCTGGTGTACAACCTAAACTCTCTGTTGCAAGTTTTGACACAACTCCTTTGCAGCCAATGGGGAACACATATTATTTTCTGTCCTTCAAAGCTGCTTTTCTGTAGAGATAACATTGGCAAGGATAACTCCGAGGATAGACGCTCACTCAGCGGAGGAACATTGCTGTAGTACTCACAAAGATAAGGAGGTATTAAGAACTTCCTTGGAGTTCTTACCAAAAATCAATTCTGTCTTTTATAGTTCTCCAGAGATAATTCATCCCTCTCCCCATCCTAATCCACACTGAGCAGGGATGGAGGCAAGGAGGATGTGGTGCAAAAACCAAAGGTTAAAATCCTTTTGTGATTTATTTTGAAATAAAAAATTATACTTTTTCTGGACAGGCATCAGCCATAAAGTGATGGTCAGTCCCAAGTCAGCCATAAGTACATTGCAAGGAATTAAACTACTCTTTCTGCCAGGAGAAACAAACAGTTTCAGTGGCAGGAGGAGTATTCCTCTCCAAAGGAGAGATGCAGGATCATAATGCAGATGAACAAGATGTCTCCCCTAATCCAGGCAGTGAGAGATACGGACTCTTTTCTCTTCTGACAATTTATAAAATATATGATTATCCAGATTACACCTTCTCTAAAGTAATAAGCAAGCTGATAGGTTCAGAATTTGATTTCCAAGCTCATACTAAACTTTGAATTTTCATCCCTGCCATCAGTATTTTGTGTGACAATGACCATGCATCAATAGTTTCTCATTTCTGAGCCCTGCTTGTTTTTTTCCTCTGTAGATGAGACCCATGGTGTAGTGGAATGTGTCCCTCCCTGTGAAAGAGGGATTTGAACAGGATAATCTTTAAGGTCCCTTCCAACCCAAACCAATCTATGATTCAATGATTTTGGTTGTGCAAATTCTTTCCCATCTGTGGATGAAGAGCCTGTAAAAATATGTGGCCATGCCCTGAGCAAGTTGTCCTGAAATATATGGTCTTGATAATAGAAAATATCCCAAACAGTGGCTTGGCAAAAATCTTACACCTGAGTAAGAATGAATTTAGACTTTTATTCTGAATTGGGTATCTGGTGTCCCTAAATACCAGCTATTCTTGAGCAGTCAGAGAGCTTGTTAATCATATTGCTTATGATAAATGATATTTTTGGGCACTCTGTCATTCAGCATGTCTGGTGTGTGTCAAGGGTAATATTCTCTCAAGGTGCTGTAGCATATTGAACATGAAATAATATCTTTACAGTTTCTCAGGTGTTCTGACTAAAATTGTAACTTGTCTTTTTCCCTTCCAGTTCCTTATGCTTTTGACCATCAGTGACATTTTTTTTTCCTTTTTAATTTGCAGAGGGCACAGATACAAGTCCTGACAACATACCCTTCTTACGTAGAGGATTAAGAAAGTGTCCTTGTTTCTGCTTTTTATGGTTATACTTCATTCTCCCTGTAAGGCATCTAAGGTTTTTAAACAGCTTTCTGTGCAGATAAGTAAAATCTTAGATTTAAGCAGGAAATCTCAGTAAGTGTTAAATTTTTGTAGGAAACCTCTAATAGCCAGATACTTATCCTGTGGTGGCAGATTGTGGCAAAACAAAGCAAGTTGTTACTTTTAAAAAATTCCTAATGCTTCATGTTCCTTATTACTGCATCCCAGTACAAGAAAGATAGATACTGCTACCTTTCTTGCCACTGGGAGCAGTGACAGTTCATGGTGGGAGGGAGAGAGGAAAGAGTTTGCCATTTCTCACTTCATTAGGGAATAATATGGTGTAAAAATAATCATTGTGTCATAGAATATTCTGAGTTAGAAGGGACCCATAATGATCATCAAAGTCCAGGTCCTGAAGAGAGGAAAAGAAAAAATTTAGAAGGTGAATTGAAGAATGATCTCTGATGAGAGATGCCATTCAAGAGAAATAAATATATCTCCTACCCCAGCTGGAAAAAGAATAATCTGCCATACTGCAAAGTCAGAGATCTGAATAAGTCTTCTACTTTTTATAATTGCCGAACTATGTCGCATCTGAGCAGCTTTATCTAGAGTATCCTCAGGCATTTTTTTATTTTTCTGGATGTGCACAAGAAGTGAATCCCCAATAGCTACAGCGACAGGTGTGAGATGGAAGAACTCAGGAGTGAAGAGAGACTGCCTAACAAGACCCTGAGGACCAAAACTTGCAGCATTTAGCATCATGTGTTGGAAAAAACAAACCAACAAACAATTGCTTCCCATTTACATTCTGGCTTGTCCCACAGCCATTTAGCATGCATCCACAATGTACCTGCTTGTCCCATCTTTCTTATTTTGGTCTGGAAATGTTTATTTAGAATAACTCCTCTTTACTTCCTCTTTCTCTTCTTACTGTTTCTTACAGTTCCATATTTCATGGGCTTTTTGAGTGTATTGTCCTTTACCTTTTGCTTCAGTCTAGCCTTTGGCCATCAGTTTCCTTCATGAAAATAATCCTGAATGATGCAAAAAGCAAATGTGTTTTTCCCTCTTCTAGTTTTTATCTTCCTGCTAAATGCTAGACGAAGAGAAAGCTCAGGAAAGCTCAGAGTGAGGAGGAAGAGAAAGCAGAACAATTCTGTAATACAGAAAACCTCTGATTTTTCTGGGTTTTGGAAAGATCAATTAACGAATTGTAAAATCACAGAATCCTGGAATGGTTTGGTTTGGAAGGGATGTTAAAGATGGTCTAATTCCACCCCCCTGCCATGGGCAGGGCCACCTGCAATGAAGAGGTGGGAAAGAGAAAAATACAAGGATGAAAGAAAACAGAGAATCAGAACAAAAAGAGAAAAAATGGGAAAGAAAAACTCCAATGTTTTTGTGTTCCTAATTTATCCAGGCAGCAGTGTGGATGAAGTCCCTGCTTTACAAATCTAATTCAAGTCCCTGTCCCATGAACTTACAGCTTGAATTGGGAAGTGGGAGAAATTAATGGGGAAAACCTCCCTCATTTCAATTTATTTCTGTGTAACGCATCCCAGAGCATATTCCAGTTTAGAGAGAGGAGGGAATGACAGATTGTTGTTACTAAATAGGATTTGGGTCAAACTGCTGCTCACTGTTTGTCACATAACTAAATTAAGAGGGGGGTGTTCTCAAAAATGACATTGCATAGCAGGATGGTAATCCCCTCCCCACCCAATTCCAAGTCCCCTTCATCAGCAGAGATGTTTGGCTGAGTGTATTCTGCAGCAATTTATCCATTAAAACTCGAGCTTCCCCACTGCTGGCTTTAATCCTGGCTTGGAAAGAAGCTCCACTGCCACGGCTGAGCGCGCCTCGTTCTGCCTCAGTCCCAAGAATACCAACAGTTTGTGCTCACTCCTGAAGATAAATCTCCCCTCCACCCTCCAAAACTCACAAAGACAGAGGTGGTAAAGGCCTAAGTTGATGGAACAGGGAGTTAGAAAGAGTGGCAACAAGCAGCAGAGCAAATAAAGTTACAGATGAACTGTGCCAGCTGCAAATGCTTTTGCAGCATTTCACGAGAAAGGGAAGTTTTGTGTCTCGAGAATAAGAAGTTGTCTTCAGTCTGTGCCTTCTTTGGAGTCTTTGTGGATCATCAGCTGGTGTTCCTGGGAATTGCAGTTCCCTCTCAGCAGGGAGTCACCTGGTAGTGAACCAGCCTGAGGTCCACGGAACAGGAAGGTTACATGGGAATCTGACAGCTCTGAAATGAAGGGGGTTTATATTTTTTTATGTCTGAGTGGAAAGTTAATGTTACGTAAAACTGCCTACTGAAGCCAATTCCTTCACTAAATTTGTTTTTGTTGGATTTTTTTCATTCCTTCTGTTTGTCCAAGAAAAATATTACTTAGCTAAAAGGCATTAATTCAGTTTAAATCAGAGTATCAAGCCCTCTGACTCTAGTACTGATGTGTGCACAAGTTTCTTGTTTAAATTAAGCCTGCTGGTTACTGGCTCGTTTGTTTCTCCACTATCCCTGCTTTTCCTCTATTCAGGATGCTTATCTCATAAACTGCTAGAAAAATAATAGCCATGTACCATTTTTTTAAATAATTCAGATGGAAAAGCAATATCCTGCAGAATTTCTGTAATCAAGTATGTACCCTATCCAGCTCGTGTGGAAACTTGATCAAAATAGATCCTTAACTCCTGGTTAAGCCTAATTAGGATACAGAGTTCAATACAAAGCCACTTCTCATTTTCCTTTGCAATCAGCACATCATTTTTGTTTTGTTAAAGGACACAAGTTGCATCCCTTAGATAAACAGCTTGGGCAAGCTCTGCAAAACAATTAGTGCATCTTTCACATGGTCTAAACTTGATTGAATAATTACTCAAATAATGGTCAGTAATGGAATACATAGGGTTATCTCCTGGCTAATCCTCAGGTAATGGAGTTGGTGTATCTCAGATTTTTCTCTTAGCTTTTCCCAGTGAACAGGAGACTGAGACAAAAGTGATTATGGGAAGTTGAGGGAGTCACTGGAGGCCAACAAGGAAAAGGAGGCCTTATCTTAAGCAATTAATCAAGAAAACTCCTATTGTGGGACAATTATTCAAAGCAAATTCTAAAATAGCTTTAGAGCCTGAGGTCCTGAAGGTTTTTTAGTGTGGCTTTTTTTCTGTTTTGTTTTTGTTTTGTTTTAAGAATTTTGCCAAGGTCATTGGGAGCACAGGGGCAGCCCTTGCATCCAAATGAAGGCTGCAGCATAAAGAGGGAGTTGAATCTAAAGAGCAGCATTTAGAATTTTGAGTTGAATTTTGTGCAAAATATGGGCCTTGAGATCCTGGTCAGAGCTGTGAGTTTTTATTTTAAAAAATGGGTTGCAATATTTCTAAACAGAGGCAATATTCTAAAACTTGCCTAATGCTTCCACAAAAGTCATAGAATCAAAGAATGATTTGGGTTGAAAGGGAGCTTGAAGTTCATCTTGTGCCACTCTCTGTCCCATGGGCAGGAACACCTTCCATTATCTCAGGTTGCTCCAGCCCCATCCAGCTTGTCCTTGGACACTTCCAGGGATGGGGCATCAACTTCTCCTGTGCCAGAGCCAACCTCACAGTAAACACTTTCTACTCAACATCTAATCCAAACCTACTCTCTGTCAGTTTGAAGTCTTTCCCCCTTGTTCTGTCACTACATACTCTTGTAAAAGGGTATTCTCTCTTACTACGTGTCTTTTGCAAGTGACACCACAAGAAGTGTATCACAGTGATTTCACATCCATGCCCATCTCTACTTTTGCAAATGCAGGACTCTGATATCTCTGAATCTCCCTTTTATTTTTTCATTATTATTTTCACTGCTTTTTGCTTAGCTTAATTGTCCTACAAGTCTTGCAACAGCCTCGGAAGTGCGGGATTGTTTCGTGGCTGTGGCCTTGTAAAAGCCTACGAGGTCTTTCCAGATGTCTCCCTAAAAAGCTCTTGTACAGTGCGAGCATGTAACTGACTCCTGTGCTGTGTTTTCAGCCCCTGAGCTCCCTTGAAAGTGAGATTTATTTGAAGATGTTGCTGTGATCCATGAGGTCCTATGGAAAGAAGCAATAGATTTTAGCAGCTGTCCCTGAAAAATTATAAGGTCACCGGAAAAAAAGCGGAGGTTTTAAATTGGATGTGGTTTAAATTTTCCTACGGCCTCCTGAATTGGGCTCCTCACTGGAGTGGGAAGCTGCCCACAGAATTATTGCTCAGCACAGTCACCCCATGCTCTCAGAGCACTTTTTTCCCAGCAGTGCTGACAGCAGCATTTTGAACCCTCCGTGGCGTCGGCCGCCCGATCTGGTTTCAGATGGCTGAGGAGTGTCGCCGGGGAAGTGCTGCTGGGTAGGTGATCACACTGCCCTGATTAGTTTTCTCTCTGCCTATGGGCACCTTTTGCAGGGCAGGGTTACAGGGAGAGCCTGGACACACATGTGCTCCCATACAGAATAAAGCAGAGAGGCTGGAAGACAAAGAGAGTCACTAATTGGATTTGTAGCTGTAAGAAAAAAACCTCTTTAAGTAAACATTTTCCTCTCTTTAAGTCTCCTTGGCTTCTTTAGTGAAGACTGCTTGAAAGTATCTGTTTCGGGGGTGAACCCTTCCCAGCAAATTTAATTTTGAGGCTTGTCAAGCTTTATTAAAACCTTATCATCAGTGATTTCCTTCTCTGCTAGATCAAGAAGATTGTATTTGTTATGGGATTCGTGTTGTGGCTCAGAATTCATCCCGGCAGAGGAGGCAGGGGTTCATAGATGTACCAGGACACACCGGTGCCAGCTCAGAGCACTGAAGTCCCAGGATAAGTGTGGTCAGCACATCTTCCTGAAGGCTTTGGATGCTATTTAGACAGAGTTGGAAGTTGTAACTGCAGTTGTGTTTCTGAGTTAGCAACTGTGAATATAACTCATTGCTCTGCATGGCAAAAACATTCATGATTGCTGCTGGTACCATTAAAGAATGGGTTCCCCACATCAGAAGCACTCCCAACCCATTCCCAACAGCTGGAATATTTGGTATGGTGTATATACATTTATTAAGGGAAAGGATGAACATGTGCCTTTCTTTTCACTCTTAAGTAATTCCGTTTACATTAGTGAGGGTTTTCCAGTCAATTGCAGAGTTTATTTATTTTTAATTAAATTTCTGTGACTTCACTTAATTTGTGCCGCTGTGGATCAATACCACAGATCAGGATTTCACCTGACAGGGTAGACAGAGCTTTTCCAATTTATTTAGAGTACAGGGCCTGGTTAGCTTTTTTTATATCTCTCAGTTCATCTACTGAAAATAAACTCCTCCCTATCCCAATCTTTCACTTTTTTGGAAAATATTTTTGAATTGTTGAGAAGATACTGAATTTCCCTTTCTTACCAACTGAAGACAAAAAGATGGATGGAAGAGTCTCTTAAATACATGCTCTGTTTGTTTTTCTTATAGTGCCAGAAGTAACCAAAGCACTTTGGAAAACACAGATACGGTTCTTGCCCTGAGCAGCTTATCATTGGGATTCAAACATGCCCTTGCAATTGCAAGTGATGCACAAGAGGAGGAGGAGAGGAAAGGCAATTAATGGCCAAATGAATTGTTGAGCTAAAAAGTTATTTGAAGGTGATTTAAACACTTGGAGCCTTTTTTAAGACGGCAGAATTGCATCTTTGTCCTGCATAGCCAGAGTGATGATGGTCTTTAGGCTGAGTTGAGCCAAGACTTCCTTCTGGGAATGCATTTTTGCAGAAGCTCTCTCATGTGAATAAGAATATAAGAGATTAAGACCCAAAATAGCCCAGGTCTACTTTTGAGGGAGTAAAGTGAGTCGAAGGCAGACACAGGTCATTGTAGCTGATCACAGACCTTGTCTGCCAGAGGAGTTCTCTCTCCGTGTGGATTTTGTGCCCCACCTGGCAGTGTCTGTGTTTATCCTGTGAACTTGGAGATGAGCTCATCCTTTAATAGGAGACCACTGTCTTCATGTTGCCATTTCCTCTGTCAGACATCTGCCCTGTGCTGATCAGAATTGCCACAATCTCCCCTCCCATCTCCTCTACCTTTGCCACAAAACCAGTAACGAGTTGGGTCACTCTGGGTTGAAGACACCCTAGCTATTTTTAGCAGCAATATAATTTCAAATATGCTTGTTAGTACAATCTAAAATAGCCCATCATGTCGTGTCTGCCTCTTACTTGTTGTCTTTGGGACTCCAGAGGATGAAAAATGTGACTCTTCATTCTAACACCTGGGCCTAAAACCACATTTCTGCTCTCACAGTTGCATTACACAAAAAGCCCCAAACTTTTTGGGCTTAAATTTTGAACTTCTGGGGAGAAAGAATGATATCTGAAGTAAAAGTGAAAGAAATATGTGATGTCTATGGGACAGTTACACCGTCCTGTTTCTGGAGTTCTTTAGCTCAGTTGCAAAATAAAACATTAAATAATCACAGTATTTTCTTGTTGCTGAATCCAAGTACCCAAATATATATGTAGGTTGCAAATCCGTGAAGTACTAAAATTCTGCTGTGCCAGGTAAAAATTATTAATATGGAAGAAGTACAGGTACCACAGTGCAATAAATACGTAGTCTGTTCCTTTGCCAGAAGGTACAAATAGTTGCTTCCTAAAATATTTGTAAAAGCCTAGGGATTTTCAGCCTAGGATTTTATTGAAGGTAGAACAGTATATTTTCTTATACAAGACCATAGTATAGAAAAGGAAAAGCACTGTAAAATCCTTCCAGATGTTTATAAAGGTTCAGTGTTTTTGTTTTTACTAAGATTTGTGATACTTGAAAAGCTGGTTTGGAAAGCTCAGCCAGGAAGATAAGATACAGGGGTGCAAAGTGAAAAGACTGATGGTCTGCTTTCCGTTTCTCAAGAAAAATATATATAAACCCCTCATATTATATTTGAGAATTATTAGATGCAGATAATACTATGTGGATTTTGAGTCTTTAGATGGTAAACTTGATCTTTGCAAGAGGAGTGGTGCTGAATCTCAGTTGTAACAGAAATTCTCATCCAGGAATACTCCTGGGAAGATTATTAAAATACTACAGGTACTGACATCAGCTACAAAGATCTACTTAAGCATATTTCTTTAAAAGGAGGGGAAAAAACACCTTAGTACAAAGTATTACCATAGCTAGGCCCTATTATACTATTGTAATCATAGCTGAAGCAAGAAAAGCAAGAACGGTGATTAACGATGGCAATTTATTGTATCTGACGAGGGGAGAAAATAGGAGATGTTGTCGTTATCATAAATCATATCATAAATAACCAAAGAGAAGCACTCAGGAAGCTTGTGTGGTGTCAGCAGCAAGCCCTTTCAGGCACGTTAGCCCAGGATGTAGCCATAGAAACCCCAAAGTCATATTGTTATCTTAGTCTTGCTGCAGTTATGTGATACAACAGTATTAACATATAGATTAGGCCATTTATAATACTAGGTGTCATTTCAGGTTGGCTTGCTTATATAGCATTTTAGTTTTTTTATTGTGCCGAATGTTAGGGAAACGCTGCATTTTTACAGGTCACTATAGAGCCATTTATAATGTATCAGCTTCACACCTCTGTCAGTCTTGCTAATGTACTCTGTTATTGATTGGTTGTACTCTATGAATTGTCATTGCCTAATTACCTTGTCTTTGCTAATAATTTTATTTTTTAGAAGTCAAAATGTTCCTTTAATGAGGAAACCTCTGCGCCTGCACGCATACTTTGGGACAAGTTGCTGGTTCTGTTAAGGATCATACACCCCAGAGGGAGTAAAAAGTGAAATAAAAAGCATGGAGACTAAGCCAAATTTTGTTGTAGAGGTTTTCTGTCCCTGGCTCTATGTTTTGCTCTAACTGCAGTGGTTTTCACATTGCACTGTGCAGAGTTCAGGCGAGAGACTCAATCCCAAGTAATTCAGAGCAACACCAAAGTGGCTGAGCCAAGGCTGCCCTGCTGACAGGGAGCTGGCTGGATCTCACACATTTCTCTTTCCATCACTTCCTAAAGATGCTTCTGGGATTGTTTCTACTCTCCAGACCCATTAGTGCAGCACTGCTGTGTGTTTGTGTATGTGTATATGAGCTACAAAAAATTTGAGCCACTACTTAAAAGTCAAAGCAAAAATAAAGTCTCCCTTATTGTATTTAGACAGAAACATGTTTTTGCTTGCTGTAGCAGCAGAAATTCTGAACTAATATTTTGTCAGGTCAGAGAGAGATTGTGGGTGTAGCAGATAACTATCTGCCAATTCTGTTTTTCTGTCTTCAGCAGGGAACTGGCTGTGTCATTTTAAGAACTCTGTGTAATTTGGCTTCGTAAAATTCCATATTTTTAAAAAATATTAGAATGAGAGCAGCCACTAGTAACTACTTAGAAGTGTTACTCTCATTGTATCTGATACCCTAAAGCATCACTGGGAGCCAAAATCTCACATTATATCCTAAGCCAAGATCTGATGCTCCTCACAATTCTCCTCTTCTTTCCCCACGCCCTAATGCTTGTGTGATCCTGAGGTGGGTTTTTTACTTTTGTCAGCTGGACATAAAAATAGTTCATCTTTGGTTTTCTTTTTTCTTCCACCCTCAGATATATTTCCATTTCAGTTATCCCATTAGGTCACTTCTAGCCCAAACTACCAGGTAATCTTTCTTATTTTAGCCTCTATTAGTTCCTCATTCTCCTGCACAAATGCTTGAACCATGAGAAAAGAAAGGATGGGACAGTTTCCATTTAACTGTAGAAATACAGGTTTAGGAGTTATGGTTTGTTTCTAGCAAACTGTCAATACTCTTTTCTCATACTGGTGCTCAATAGTTCATCTCCAATAATTTCATACCAAGATGGAGAGGCAACTGAATTAATCTGGAAATTTTGAGTGCAGAACCAGATAATGCCATCATCCATATTTCCCGATGGTCAGATGTATTATGTCATTAGGGATAGAGGGGGTGTTTTGTTGACTTCTTGAGGCTTCTTGGACAGGTTAATAAGGGCTTCTGGAGTGACTGATAAATGAATTTACCAAGTCTCAGTCCTGCTGAGTACCTCAAAGTTCAGTGCTGGCTAATAGTAAGGACTGGAGGCACCACCCAGCCATTGGAGGCAACATTTTCCAGCTGAGATGTTTAACTTCAAGCACCTTTCAAGTTTTCCTTACAGTGTTTTAGTTATTTATGAAAAATTACTTCCCACACTTGAAAGGGTTTTTTTTTCTTTTCTTTTTTAATGTATTGGTGTTTTTTGCATTTGATAACATATTGAGAAGGCACTCCTCATAATGAACTTACTGAGACATGAAATCTTTATCTTGAAGTTGAGCTCCTTGGTGGTGCTCTATTTCCAGCTCTCTTCCCATGGAAAGTATTGGGGTTTTGTAACAGATTGATAGATCTTTTTAAAGTAAAGGAGAAATCTGTTGTTTTATTGTCTGTTTGGTAAACAGTCACATCAGTGATCAGTTGTGTTCATACAGCAGAGAAATCTTATATACAGTATATATGTGTAACATATACACAAGTATCTATATAAAATCCAGTGTTCTAAGCCCCATATGTGTCCCAGGTATCTCAGTGTGTTCCATTTTGCATTAAGGTATCAGGATATTGGCCTGTAGGATATCGGGATTGAATTTTGTCCCTCTTCCATTAATTTCCTTTATGGACTGCAAGCACACTTTCTGTTTGTTTTGGGAAAAGGCCATTGTTATTACAAGTTAAAGAGATAAAACATATCATGGCACAAGGAAAAGACTTCGATTTTAACAGAAATCAAAAGCTCCTGCTTATTAGGATATGATAGGGATGTAAGCTCTTGACTTAATGATTTAAAATTTCCAAAAACTTATCTTTGGCTTCATCTCATGCTTTAACTAGACCATAGGAAAATTATTCTGGAAGTCCGCAGGAAGTTTTTTTCTATTTCTTTTCCTCACTAAAATGTTTCATATGTTGGGTGGGAACAATCCCTTCCTTTCTTGCATTTGAAAGGCTGAGCTGGCTGTGTATACAACCATCAGCCTCGATATCTGTGTGGTCATAAGGAGGATGTGCTTGGAAAAAAAGATGGATTGAAGATTTCAGTGCAGGCACTGCCAGATCATGTCCTTCCCCAAATCCTAATTTTCCTTAAAAACCCTGATGCTTCCAACTCCCTTTTCCAGGTACTTGGTACCATGCAGTGCAAAGGAGCGCAGAGGCTGATCTGAACAGAGCTCTGGGTGAAAGAATTCTGTGATCTACTGGTCATTTGGTCATTTTGCATTCTCATAGAAAAGAAAATGTTCAAGTTCTATTTAAAAAGAAAAGGATTATGGAAGAAATTTAATAGTTGAAAATAGGCATGTATGAGTTGCATGGAAACATCTGCTTTTTGAGAATTGTATCCTTAATGGGTTTACTCTGATAGCTGATCCTGTTTATCTGCCATACTGCAGTTAGTATCAAATGCCAAATGCCTAAATCTTACATTATTATAATAACAAGAGTTGGCTTCCACAGGAACTGTTACCTCCCAGAGCTTTGTGTAATTAATGCATTAGGTGTAGCGTTGGAGGTAAGAGCTGCTGTTACTAAAACCAAGTTACTCTTTCTTCAGCAAGTGGTGTCCAGCTTTAGGCCAGTGTGTCTGACTCTGCTTCATCTTGTACATAAAAAATATTCATTTATTCTTAAATCTGCATGTCTTACCCAGATGGTTTTATCTTGTCACCACCCTGTGACAGAGCGAAATGTTAATCCAGTTTTCAGAAGAGAGACTGGAACTTTACTTAAATTAAATGCCAGCCTACAGACAGGGTAAGTTTTTGGCAGGGTCAGGAGCTGAGCAGACACTTTGTCTGTCCTGTCTGTGCCTAGGACACCCATCTAGCTGTCAATGCTTATGTTTTCTTACTGAAGCTACCAAGTAAAGTCTGGTAACAGCCAGGATGATGACAATTTGAATTTTATTGATGTATTTATATAGGGTAGGTTTTCTTGCTTGAAGAATGCCCATACATAAGTTCATTTCTACTCAATCAGATGAGTTTTGCATCTATTTTTCCTGCCTTCACTTTTAGCTGACCTGTTGTGCTGCCTTCTCTGACAAGGCAGCCAGGTGAGCATGATAATGTGGTACGGGTGATTGCACTTCTTTTTCTGCAAAAAGGCAGAATTTTTGTTCCTTTGTACCCTTGTGTGAGTTTCATGGAAAAATAGTCCCTCAATTTTCATAAACTGGAAATTCATTACTGAAGTGTTGAGTATTGCTGTCCTAAAACTGAGCTGTGGCCCAGTTAAGAAGGTTTATTCAATAATTCTTTGGTCTGGGGTCCCTGCTGTGCTGCAGGAACATGATGTACCAAGAAGTAGACTTTGAGCTTCTTTAGTGGTTTTTCCTTAAAAAAGGTGCAGGAGTTTCAGTTTCTTGCCTGAACTGTTCAGCTTAAGAAATTTCCCAGCATTTGAAGTGGTGACAGATACCCATGGTTTGCATTAGGGATTCTGATACTTTCTGTCCAGGAATTCTGAGATGCTGCATATTTATCAAGTTCAGCTTTTACAGCACCTCTGTGAGATGGAATTATCATCATTTGTCAGATGGGAAGGCAGTAGGATGTGGAGCAACCTGCCCCAAAATCACCCTGCAGACCTGTGTCAAGAGGAGTGGATTCCTACCTCCCCTAACTTCAAAATCATCCTTTCATGAAAGTGTTTTCCTTCTGACATAGGCACAGTTGATGTTGTTACTCATTGAGTCATTTAGGTTGGAAAAGCCCTCTGAGATCATCAAGTCCATTAACCCAACACTGCCAAGTCACCACTAAATCCATGTCCCCAGGTGACACATCCACATGTTTTTTTGAATAATTCCAGGGATGGTGATTCCACCACTTCCCTGGCACAGCCTAATACTCTCAAGTAAGAAATGCTGCCTTTTCTACCAGATTTCTCATGGGCAGCATGCTGACAGCTCTTAGCTTGTTTTATTTCAGTGATGGACAAATTCAGTGCTGTGATGGCTGAACTCATCCCTCCTGTAACCCAGGCTCTGCACAGGGGGCCTGCTGACATAATAAACAATTGCTCTCTATAGCTTTAGTAATGTGAGCATTAATATTGATCCAGCACTGACTTCTCTAACGACAAAAAAAAAAAATGTATCTGTTATCTTGAGAAACCTCCCAAACAGCTCCAGTCTCCTTTCATTACAGGGGAGAGTTATGAGGGCAGATGGCTGAGGTGATATCCATTTGACCTATAGATGCTAACTCGGGCTGGATCATTAATAAGGTGGCTGGAGATAGGGAGAAATGGCAGTAAAGAGAGTTAAAAAGCAATCCCGTGCACAAAGGATGGCGTGTCCAGAAGTGCCAGGTGGCAAATGGGATGGACAAAGGTGAGGAAGTGGCCATGTAGTTGTAAATGCTCATCACCAAATCAGGCAGCAAACACTTACAGCTGATGTTTTTCAGTATTTCGTTCCTGCTCTGGTGTAAATCCTTTGGGAGGAAAAAGAGACGTAGGTCTTGAACTCAAGATAGAAATTTCACTTTCTGTAATTAACTACCCCCCTCCTGTCTAAAAAAACTGTCCAAAAAAAAGAAAAAAAAAAAAAAAGTGCTTCATTGTTTTCTGCCACAGCTGTGGTGGCTCAGGTTTGAAAGCCACTGCCTGGCAGAAAACCAGTCCTTGCTAAGGATCAGACTGTGGCCTTGTTCCAAGAGAAATTTGGATTTCATTTGACCACGATAGGATTCCAGATTGTCATCTGAGCATGTCTGAAAAGTGGTGAATGTGTGTCAGTAGTTAAGTGCTCATGAACTTCCTTAGTCCCTGGATTGTTCAGGACTGACCCAGGCAATTTTTTCCAGATGTTTTGGGGAATCCAAGTCCATATAAAAGGGATGGTAATGCTTCTGCTTCCTTACTAAGTTGTCTTTGTGGCTTGCAGGAATGTGCATGAAAGCTGGAGCCAAGACACCCCGATTTCTTGTCTCACCTCTACAAACTGCACTTTAACCTTTCTGCCCTTCCCTGGCACCTCCACACAAGATCACAGAAACTTCGTGGGCCCGCTGCAAACTTTACTTGGCCTTATTTAAAAAAAAATAAGCATTGCTTTTTTTTTTATTGTACAGAACTCCAGTCCCTGTTCTCCAAAGCACCTCTGAAATTGTTTTTTTGCCTTTGATCCAGCAGCTGCTGGTATTCTGCAATCCTAAGTAGGTAAAACATGAGAAGCACCTTGGGATGGGAAGGAGTTAGAAAAATATGAAATATTGCAGTGGCCTTCCATGAGATACAGTGTAAGAAAAGGGCTATTTAAATGGACACTGGGCAAAAGTCTTTAGCAAATAAATGTTCTGATTTTTTTAGTAAATGTGAATTTTTTACCCTTTCAGTAGTTTATTTTCCACTTTATTGACTCTTTTTATCCCCATGTTTCTTGCATTAAAATGGTTAATGTTCCTATCTCCAAACATCAAACACTATCTTTACTAATATTTTAATTTGGCTACACTTTTCATCTTGTGGCTGAAGCAGAAGATTTCTCTAAATCCCAATTTTAAAGATGATGTTTGTTTTAAATTTTATCTCCTGATTTTAAACAAAAACAAACTCAGTGGTGAAGTAGGTGGAATGGAGTTGGGAGGGAATTTCACAGTAGCAACCAGTGCTGTGTGACATCTGATGAATGCTGGTTCTTCATCCCCAAAACCTTCTGAGCAGGTGAAGGCAGCTGATTTCTGCAGCAGCTTAAACAGAGATTGAAATTACTTCCATGATGGGGAAGCAGATTTTTTTCCCCCATAGCAGGTGCAGGCTCAGTCCACAGTGATTTCTCAGTTATACTCTAACTTTGCAGTTTAAAAAATTTAATGTCAGTGCCCAGCCAGGCAAAACCTAACTCTCTAACATTTCTGTTTTTCACGGAAGGCTAAGACTTTATCCTCAGGCAAAGTCTCCTCTCTGGGCTGGCTGCTGTAAATCCTCTGGGCCCTGGTGAAAGCCAGACTTGCTAGCTCATTTTACTTAATTTGTGATGCTGGCAAGATTTGTGCTGCAGCCCAGGGCTCTTGACTCAACTCTCCTAAATCAGAGCATTGACACATTACAGTGGAGAAACACCAGCGCAGAAAACCTGAAAATAAACTCCTTGAAAATAGATATTTCAGAAAAATGCTGTCTTACTGAGTTGTAAATAGAGTTTAGTGGAATGTTTCAAGTTTCTTGGTTCTCTCTTTGTTAAAGCCACCTGCTCATTAAGAAGTTGGGTTTTAACCACTGTCCTCATAATTGTTTTTTACTACATATTTCATGTGAGAATCTTGGGGCACAGGATATCTTTCCTCAGAAACTCTGCTAGACAAAATGTCTTGTGTTTTTGCAGATGGGTAAACAGAAACTTGGGGTAAAGTGAAATGAGGTTGTCTCTGTGGGGATGTTAACCAGCAGAAGTGCAGTGATGTAATTACTGCAAATACAAATGTGTCAGGTTAATGCCTGTGTAGACATTCTTATTCAGGACTAAGAATCCTTTTTCCTGCTCAGATAATTCCATTTTGAAAGTGAGGAAGTGTATCCAAGAGGATAAAGTGCTTGGCTGTGGTTGTGGAGATCAGAGGTTCTCTTTTTAAATCTACTGTGGATTTGTTGGGAGATCTCAAGTGAATTTTCTCCTTTCTCTGCACCATAGTGTCGCATGTGAGTGTTTTATATAGGGGAAAAAAATTCAGTTATTAAACAAAAAAAACAGCACAATTACACAGGTGGTGTCCACACTGGTTTGGCATAGTTGATGTCTGATGTCTATACTGTGTAGATTTCAGGTTTATCTTGCTTTCCAAAGCTGGTTTTTGGTCTCACAGCCTGAATGCCCACTTGCTCTGGAGTGTTTTAGGTGGATCTTCCTTCATTTTGGTTTCAGTGCAGTAGGAAGCTGGCCTATGCCATGATGTCCCATGTAGATGTCCCATGATGCAAACAAAACAACAGTGAGGGAGATGATGGCGAAATGCATTTCAGAGGCATGTTCCTGATCTGAACCAGCACACACACGTGATGCTGGAGCATTCCCATACAGTCAGAAGAGATAATGTCCACCTGCAGCAGCTCTTTACATGGTATCAGAGACAGAACCTGACAGGTTGAATGGTCTTAGTCCCCTGCTTTAACCTTCAGACTGTGCTGCTTCAGGACCAGTAAACTAGGTTTAGGAAAATGTGTTTCTAGTAGTTAATCTGCAGTCTCATTTTGTGATATATAGGCAAAAAAGATGGTTATGGTTAATTTTACTTTGACACTTTGCTTTGACACTGTTTTACCAAAAAAAATGCTTCAACCTCTTTCCCTTCATTTAAAAATGAATGAAGAAGTTATTAGGGTGGTTTTGGGCAGAACTGACAATTTGGGCCAGCTCTGCCATTGGTGAGCTCTGCCCTCCTCTCCTTTGCTCATGGGTTCAGTGTTACACAGCAGTGAGGGCACCTGCCAGTTCCAGCGGTGGCTGGTGTGAGATAGGAGGTGCCACGTGTTCCTTCCAAGCAGACTGGTAAGAAGCCCTTAGGTGACTTGTTGTCTTTTCTGGACTGAGCTGCACATGACTATTTATTCTGGTGCTTGTTTGTTTCTGTTAAACACATTTCAATTATGCTAATGCTTTTCTAAATGTTCTTCATTACAGAAGAGGAAGAGGAGCAGGTTCCTACCGATGGAGGTACATCTGCAGAGGCCATGCAGGTCCCGCTGGAAGAAGAAGGAGATATGGAAGAGGATGAGGCAATTAATGATGAGAACTACTTGAGCAAGAGACCATTAGAAAGTCCTGATGCTGAGGAATTCCCACCTGTGAAAAGGCCAAAACTGTCTGTTTCCAAAGGGGATGCCTTGGACGGAGCTGTGGAACCACGCGAGCCTCTTAGCTCAATAAATACACAAAAAGTACCACCAATGCTTTCTCCAGTTCACGTTCAGGACAGTACAGACTTAGCCCCTCCTTCACCAGAACCACCAATGTTGGCTCCCATTGCAAAATCCCAAGTGCCGACGCCCAAAACTTTAGAGTCAAAGCCGTTTGTACCCAAAATAAAGTCCAAAACAAGTTCTCCAGGACAAAAGGCAAAATCACCGAAAACTACACCTTCACCAGTGGTAGCTGGGAGCCCCATTCGTTCTCCAAAACCTGGATCCAAAGAAAAAAAGTCACCAGGTCGCTCCAAGAGCCCAAAAAGTCCCAAAAGTCCGAAAGTTCCTGCTCACGTTCCGCAACCACCTGTGAAGACTGAAACACCGAGTAGAACCCCTCTGGCTGCATTGAGTGAGAAGATAGGAAAGGAAAACATTCAAGTGAAGCAGGGACAGACACCACCTGAGCCTGCCCCCAAGCCCAATATGGACAACCAGGTGAAGAAAGTCCCAATCATGGACAAAACCATTGATGATTCGATCGATGCTGTGATTGCTCGTGCGTGTGCAGAACGAGAACCGGATCCCTTCGAGTTTTCCTCCGGGTCCGAATCAGAAGGGGAAATTTTTACCAGTCCTAAAAGACTTTCTATATCAGAGTCTACAACTCCTAAACCTTCTGTTCCTGTCAATAATGCAAACAAGGCAGGAGCAACTCCAGTACCTGCCTCAGGTGGGACTTCAAGTTCAGACATTTCATGGACAATGGATGACTCAATTGATGAGGTCATTCGGAAGGCAAACATGGGGACACCTTCTAATCCACCTACCAACTTCACTTATTTCTCCTCTCCTTCTGCTTCACCTCCAACTCCAGAGCCTCTTCTCAAAGTCTATGAGGAGAAAACCAAGTTGGCTTCATCGACAGAAGTGAAAAAGAAATTGAAAAAAGAACTGAAAACAAAGATGAAGAAGAAAGAAAAACAAAAAGAAAAAGATAAAGAAAAGAACAAGGAGAAAAATAAGGAGAAGGAAAAGAACAAGGAGAAAGATAAAGACAAGGAAGGAAACAAGGAAGCAAAATTTCAGTGGAAGGAACTACTCAAAGAGGATGATCCTGATCCGTATAAATTCAAACTAAAGGACTTTGAGGATGCTGACACAAAAGTAAAGTTGAAAGATGGCAATACCAAAAAAGAGAGAGAAAAACATAAAGATAAAAAGAAAGAGAAAGAGAAAAGCAAAAAGGACAAGGATAAAAAAGACAAAGAGAAACTCAAAGATAAGGGTAAGGAAGATAAGATAAAGGTGCCATCAGCACCTCTTGTGTTACCTCCCAAAGAAATGTCTATGCCCTTGTTCAGCACACCATCTGCCATGAGGCTTCCCAGCATGTTACCTTCCTTGTCTCCCATGCTACCTGAAAAACTATTTGAGGACAAAGAGAAACCAAAAGAGAAGAAGAAAGACAAAAAAGAGAAGAAGAAAAAGAAAGAAAGGGAGAAGGACAAAGAAAAGGAAAAGAAGGAGAAGGAAAAGGAGAGGAAAGAAAGAGAAAAGAAAGAGAAAGAAAAGGAGAAACACAAACATGAAAAGGTAAGCTGGTTGGATGAGTTGGGATGGCACAGTTGCTTGAAAAATCCACATGGATTCCTATGCTTGCTGCTGAGCATTGTACAAGAGCTTTGAGGAGAACTGGTTACAGGTTTGGTGTTTCTTAATAATAACAGCTCCAAGGAAGGTGTCCACCAAGAGCTTCAGAGATTGTCCACCTCTTTGGAAAACAAAACAGGGGAATTCTAGTTCTGTGAATTTGAAATGTGAGATTGTCCTGGCTTTTCTCAACTCACTTGTTCACTTGGAAAAGCTGAGGCTCAGACTCAGCAACAACACACACAGCAAAGGGATGCAGTGTTGTGATGCAGAAAGTTTATTCTGTAGGTTTCCACTAGAAGGGCAGCAACCCTATACCTTTCATATAAACTTTAAATTTTGTTTCTAAAAGTCTGCTGTTTCAAAGTTTGTAGAAGCCTGGAAATTCCCAGGTGGACAGAATTGAGAAGCAGACTGCCTTCAAATAAATATTATCTCACATGCTCAAAAGAGTTGCTGAGTCTTCTCTTAGCAAATCTGCCCCCTTGCTCCAATTTGTTTGAAGTAGGAAAATTATTTTCAAATTATGGTCTAAGTGTTCAAATGTCACCTTTCGTTCTGAGTCTTATGCTTGAGAGACAGAAGAGAAGAGCTAATTTTCAAGGGGTTTGAGCTCCTTGCATTCCTGTAACTCTTACTGATTTACATCAGCCAAAGATAATTTCTTCTTTCCAATATCACCTAATCTTGAGAATATATTTAATATTTAAGAAATGAAACCAGCATATTTGCATGTTATCAGATTTGAAATCCCATTAGAAGTAGCTCCCTAATTCAGGATTTGCTCTAATTTTTTGTCACTTCACCTTATAATACGCATTAAATTGTTAATATTGAAAAGAAAGAGATTGTCTTTCTCTGTGATAACCTTGGATACAAGAGTTCCTAAATCTCTGTCCTTAGCCTTAGGAAGCACTGTGTGAGTTCCAGTTTTACCAAGATGCTCTTTACATCCTGCTTTGGGTGTAATGCTTGGGTTGTACAAGCTCAGATTTGGGACATTCCTCACTCTCCTTTTCTTGCCACTCTTACATTGCCTGCTGGACTTGCAACAAAGTGCTGATTTCACAACTTGATCTATTTTTTAAGTTTACAAATGTTTATTCCATGCAGAAACTGGGTGATGTGGAGAACTAATGTTTGTCTGCTGTGGATGAGTTGGTGATTGACAGGGTGGTGGCCTAGTTGTCCAAGATAATTTCATGTCTGGTTTTGGACTGCAGCAACACTTTGACAGATTCCCCATTTTATATGCCTGCCCCTTGTGCCTAAGCTGTTTTGGAGTATTTTGTTGAGAATTTCTGCTGAGATTAATTTTTTAAGTTAAATATGGGTGTATGTAAAATAGAGCCAATGAGTTGCATGTTTTCCATACATTCAGTTTTGCATTTCTTCTGCAGTTATCTGTACTGAGTTTGCTTTAGAGTGATAAACAGACATATAAACAAATTCAAACTGGTAGAGCTTCAGTATAGACTCACCATATATATGTATATATATTAGGAAAAGGAGTTCAACACTAATAAAAACTTGGACAAATTAAATTGGCAAAGCTGCCCATTACCTTGGCAAAAAGTCCCTGTCAAAAGATAAACTTTAAAGCTAGAATGCATGAAAGAGTCCCCAGATAGAATTAAAATTTAAACTGATTCTTGAGAGATAAGCTTTTTTTAAATCCACCTCTTTGCTGCAAGTCAGGATTTTAAAAATAAATTTCCCCTTTAAATCTCTTGAGCGATTTTCATTTTTTGCAAGGCCGCACTGCTGGTGTCCTGGAAAAATGGAGAGTTAGAGCTTTATCAGTTGGTGCCCTGAGGTATGTGGCAAAGAAGCTAAATCCTTGAAGATTAGCAAAAAAAATGCAGCACATGGCAATAAGGGGCTTATATGACTACTAGTATTAGTTCAGGTGAAAGAAGTATTGCTTATACATAAAACTGGACAAATCCACTGACAATGTATTTTTAGTTAGCTACAAAGGAGTCTTATATTGCTGGACTTTACCTCTTTGGTGATTTGGGAAGCTTAGTAATCCACTGTAAATGCTCTTCTGCTGGCCCCAATTCCCAGTATTACTCCAGAATGCTGCTCTTTCATTTTAACCCCTAAAAGTACATGTTTCCTTAATTTAGCTTTTAGATCATACAATGACTTATTTAGCCAGCAGTTGTGCTGTAAGAGCAAATGATCAAGTTACAGTTTGGATGTTTAATCTGCCACAGCGCGTCTGCCTCGGAGGTGTAAGCACAGCCTGGGAGATGAGTTCATGGGCTCGCTACAGTTTCAGCTCCTGATGGCCAGGAGAAAATATCAGTCCCATTGCTAATACTGCTGTAGCTAAATAAAAGACTGACTCAGCTGTAGTGTTCCCATTTTTGAGCCTTGTTGTAGTTATTACCTAAGTGTGCATCCCATCCTGTCAGGTGATTGCGGCTTTTTATCAAGTTTTTCCTGGAATTTTGCCCTGAGCTGCTGAAAGGTACAGAGCAGCAAACAGAACACTGCATAAATGGCAGGAAACAGAAGTTGAAGGCTTCATGCTGGGAGTGTTTGGTGGTGGCACCAAGGAGGAGAAGCTTTGTCTCAGGGCTTGCCTGCAGCTTCATGCCCCGCAGTTGCGTTGGGTGCTGCCCTTGAAGCCAGAAAAGGAGCTCTGGGGCACTGCCTTGCAAGCTCCACCAAATGAAAAGCAAACACTTGGAGCAGTTACACCCCACTTGTACTCCAGAGATTACCAGGCGTGCTGTAGGAGTGACTGAGCAGCTCAGGGAGCAGCTGCTGACCCAGTTTCAGCTAACCTTAATAAGCTGAGCTGGAAACTAAAGTAGTTGAGGAACTGCTTCATGAGAAATGGAGCCATCCTTTCATCAGGGCAGGGCTTGCCAGAGGTGCCCCAAAGTAAGCTGCCCTTGCTCCTTTATCAAAATCATGTCATCAGTGTAGAGAAAGACCAAGCTCTGCAGGATGTAACTGTGAAAGCTCCTTAGTTTTCTCCCTGGTCTAATGATATAAATCCTACACACAAACCCATGTTGTAGAAAGATGCTTCCTCTCCTCTTGTATCAAAGGATAAGATTTAGCATTGTGGTGGAGCCCTGTTTTCCTCTCCCAGCAGGCTGTGATGTTGGTATCTGAGCATAAAGAAGTGGTTTATGTGCTTTTCTTCTCCCCCATGAGTCCACACCACCATTGTTTAGAATAGTACCAAGCACCTTTATAAATGACATGGACATCTCTCTGTGATGTGCGCTGGAAATTGCAGCAGCAGTGCCTGCCCTAAGATGTTTTGTATTCAAAACAGGCACTAAAGAAGGAGGAGAAGCCTGCAGAAGAGGCAAGATAGCTTGTGCAAAGCCATAGTCCTGAGCCTCCAGTACCCAGGGCTCAGTTTCAGTCTCTAAGCAGTGGGTGATGTTACAGGTTAAGATGCTGGGAAAACAGAGAAAAGACTCACCTATGAAAGATGGCAGTGAAATTGTTGTAGGCATTAGAAGCTTCAGAGGAAAAGAGCTCTTGCAACACTCCAGGGGAATGATGTAACAAAAAATGGTTCTACATAAACAAAGAGTGGAGAGAGACCTGTGAAATCAGCTAATCCATATCCATGGAGAGCTGTATTGCAAAGCACAGTTCACTGTGTCAGAGCAGGAGCACCACTCATGCTGCTCTCCTTCTCTCTCTGGCCTAGACATCTCCTAGAGAGCAGCTCCAATTCTTTTGCCAAAATGCTTGGCACAAGAATTTATTATTACCTTTCTCAAAGTAAGTCCTGCTTGAGCCTTTCCACTCTGGCCTGCTCTCTCCCACACTGCTTTCTGTGCTTTGCATTGATTGTTTGCCCTCCCTTTTTCTGTGAAAGCTTTATGAAACCAGAGATTTGATCAGGTTTCCATTTGGTGTATGCATATTAGCTTTGTCTCTTAACTTCCTGGAGCAGATTCAGCCAAGTGGTTGTTTTATTAAATATGGTGACACACATGCTCAAAATGAGATCAGTCTCCATCTCTCTTTATATATATATATATATCTCTATCTATATATAATGTATACACACTTGTCATATATGGATATAAGTTGAGTAATGAATGGCTGGAGAATCATTACACTGTCAGCTGTAGCATCTGTAGTCATTCTGTACAGGTTTTGCAAACCAGCAGCTCAGTGGGAGTTGGTAATTTTGGCATACACTGACTGGTTCCATAAGTTCAAGGACATATTCAAGTGGTCTAAACTCCAGCAGATACCGAGATTGGAATCCCAGGCACCTTGAAAAATAGTCATTAAAAACCTCAGCCTAATTGAAGTAAAATGCAGTGGCTGTTACACCTGTGTGGATAAGAACTTTCATGAAGTATTCATTGTTGGTGAATTCAGCTTGGAGTTTATTTGCTTCCTTTGTCTCTCCTTTTGATTCAAGAGAGGCATGGTACATTTATGTGATGAACCTGGGAAATAATTGACTTTAAATCTCAGAAAAATGTGCAAACACCAATTAGTGCCTGACAAGTTTGAGTACTAAGATCAAAGCATTGCATGTCATTGTTTAGGAACAAACTGGGTAGTTTTGTGTCTCCTTGTATCAGGAGATACAAATGCAGCAAAATTTCAAATTGATTTTCTTAGCTTGAAGTTTGTATTTGTGAATTGCTACAACTGGGATTCCCTGCAGACTAAGACCCATCCATGCCACAACACGAAGTGTGAGAGAATAGTGATTAGTTTCATTAAGCTGATATACTGGTTAACTCCATTGGTGCTTTCATGTCATTAATATATTTTGGGAGTCTGCTTGCAGTCTTTGATTGATGATTGTGTTCCCTGTACAGATAAAGGTGGAACCAGTTGTTCCAGCTCCATCACCGGTTATTCCTCGGCTGACTTTAAGAGTGGGCGCAGGCCAAGACAAGATGTGAGTATGAATAAATCCATCTGTGAGGTGAATGCTCACCATGGTCCATCCTCTGCTACCTGTGGGAGCTCTTCAGTGGGAAAGCTTAAAAATTAGTGGCAAATTACATTTATACAGCAAAGTGTATTCTCCAAGTGAGACCCCTCAGCTTCCATCCCTCCTACTGTGTGTCCCATTCCATGTCTTTCTAGGGCATGGATTACAGGACTCCATCTAGGCTGGTATGATGCCTCCAGTGACATTTAGTGAGGTTTCTCTAATGGATGCTTATCCCAAGTGTAACCTACAGCTAAGTTTCACAACACTCCCCAGCTAGCAGTTGTTTTGTGCTTTAAAACATAACAGTTGGAATTCCTTTATACACATCTATTTTATTATAACTGTTGATGATTATTCATGAGTGTACCTAACACATTTCAAGTGCTGGTTCATTAGCTCCCTAATTATTGGGTGCTGTTGTACAGATAATAGTTACTTTGTACTGGATGAGCATAAATAGGGTAATCCCTATCCTGAGATCATCCAGCAAAAACAGGAGGCTGGAGAGGCTAGGGAAACCATGTGTCACCAGGCTTCTTAGGCTGGTCCTGTGTTGTATGTGAAGGGTTTCTTTTAATCAGGTTTTTCATGTTGATTCCATGGCACAAAGCACACTTTCATATCCAGTGGTGAATATGAGCACACCACACAGATCTTTCATTTCCATTCCTCACATTAAAAACTGCTAATGCAGTTGTTTCTCTTATAGAGTCATTATAAACAAAACCCCCTAATCACTATTTTTTCTGCTCTAGAAGTTAAATGGGATTTTGATGATTATTTTCATTTTCTTTGCTGTCCTACTTCTCCCCAGTAGGTAGTCATAGCTTTTACTGGTTTGAAGCTGCAAAGGGACTTTTGTCATTCCTTGGTTTCTGAGGGAGACCCACACTCCAATTATTAACCATTTTGCTTTCTTCCTTTCACAGTGTTTGAGTGTGATCTAAAATTTCTGTGCCTCAGGTTGCTGTACAAAGTTCCAGCTTTCTCAGAATACTTGTCTGGTCTACTGAGCATGATTTGAATGTGCATGGCTGGACATGCTGTCCCTTGAAAGCCCACAAATCTGTTTTCCTCTTTGAAGAGCCATGGATACTTTTAAATTCTCCTTTTTCAAGAGTGTTTATATGGGGGGAATTAATTCATATTTTCAGGGCAGAATTTCTGAATTAAAGTTCTGAAGCCATATTCTAGCACCAGTTATCTTCCAGCCTTATCTCACCACAGTGTTTTGAGAGGGCACTTCAAACTCCACCTGTTTGCTCCAAATCATGTGGATTCATCATTGTCATCCCTGCCAGCCCTTAGGGGGTCTGAGATCCTGACATCTTGTTTCATGGGCTTTTGAGAAACTCACTTTTATTCCAGATTCATTTTTGCATCGTTAGTGGCACCTTGGCCCCCATCAAGCAGAAAGAAAAGCTTTTTGATGTGTTATAGTAAGGGAAAGTTAAACTTATATTTTATCTGTGTCAGTAATGAACTTCTAAATTCCTGACAATTATCATACAAAAATGTTCTGTTTCAATTAGCCTGTCTCTGGAGTTTACTGGCATGGGACTGTTTGAGGATACCATGAATCTCCATGGAAAGGTGCAAGGAAAATTTTTAGAGATTTCTGGAATTTGATGAATAGAAACTAGTTGGAGAAAGTGGTTGTTTCAGTTTCTCTGTTAGAGAGAAGAGCTGTTGGGGGCTTTTGGAAGTACTCAAGTACCTGTTAGATTGGAAGTTAATTTGTTTGGGAAACCATCATATAGAACATCTTTAATAGAAGCACTTACAGGTCTCCATGAGGCCACAGGGCTTTCAGGTGTCTGAAAAGTGTCAGCTTGATGGTGCATGTAATGGAGATTCACATCACACCAAAAACTCAGCACAACCCCAGCACAAGCTGACTGAGTAACACAGCAGTGGTGAGCAAAATGCCTTTGCAGTGCAGTGAGCAGCTGGGGCTTTTCAACCTGGAGAAGTGAAGGCCATGGAGAGACCTTAGAGCCCCTTCCAGTGCCTGAGGGGCTCCAAAAAAGCTACAGAGGGACTTTCTACCAAGGCATAGAATAACAGGATAGGGGGGAATGACTTCAAACTGACAGAAGACAGGTTTAGATTGGATATTAAGAAGAAATTATTCCCTATGGGAGTGCTGAGGCCCTGGCACAGGGTGCCCAGAGAAGCTGTGGCTGCCCCTGGATCCCTGGAAGTGTCCAAGGCCAAGCTGGATGTGGCTTGGAGCAGCCTGGGACAGTGGGAGGTGTCCCTGCCCATGGCAGGGGATTGGAACTGGATGATCTTTAACGTCCCTTCCAACCCAAATCATTCTATGATTTTATAATTTTACTTCTTGACTCCTCTGCTAGGACCAGTGTACTAAGCAGTGATGGCAGCAGCAGGGAAGTATTTTCTCTGGTGTTTGTGAATAAAAGTACATATTTCTCTCAGATTTAAAGTAATACCTGCATTCAGGCTTGTCTGGAGTGCAAATGTTCTTAAAACATGCATCAGCTTAAAAGAAGTGGCTATTAACAACACTGGATTAATAGACATGAAAGTGTATTATTGCTGAAGGATGGGCAAACCAATATTGGAAAAACTGCCCTACTTAAGAGTTTTTTTGCAAGTGTTTTAACTGCACAGTAAAACAAGAATAAAGTAGATTATTATCAAAGCATTTCCATCTTAGTTGTAAACAATTACAGCAATACTTGCATGGATGCCACATTAGAAGAAATTTACTGGATTCCATTCTAATGCAATTAGAGCTAATTTTGTTCTTTAAATGAATAAAAGGTCAGCTAGTAAATCTAGTTTATCTCAAGTCCAGGCTTCAATAAATTGTTTTATTTAATTTGTTGTAAAAGATCTTATCCTTAATGGGCCTTGCTCTTATTGGTTTGCTTGGTTTCTAAAATATTTATGACCACCTTTTTAGATATGATTTGAATGATATGTTGGAAAGGTTTTTCACTTTTTTTTTTCCCATTCCAGTGTTATCAAGGTAGATTGCTAACTGAGTTAGTATAGGAAGGAACTAGAGATGATATCTTTTTCAAAACAAAACAAGCAAAACAAAAAACACAGACTTAAATTTTAAATGAACTGCAAATGATGAGTAGGGTTTAATACTTTTATTCAATTACATCATGGTTTTTTTTTGTTCTGTTATTTTTCCTAAGCACTATCATTTTTCATACCATAAGTTTTTTAAACCAGTCTATTGATAAGGTGTTGACATTCCAGATACTACTGCAGCTGACATAAACTTTAGCAAAAGTACATGCTGTAATGTTTGATACTTCTGATAAATTTATTCTGCACTTAAATACAGCTTTTAAGAAAAAACACATGGCTGCTGACACTAATGCCAGACCACAAAGCACAGTACTACTCACTGGGTGCTGTTTCAGTGTTTCTGTGCCCTGGAAGCAGGATATATGTTTTTTGTGAAATCAGGTCTCCAAGTTTACCTTAAAATTTCAGACTTTTTCTCCAGACCCATATCATAACTCTGCCATCAGCAGGGAACCTGGAAAGCAGACAGGAAGAAAAGGAAAGACAGGCATTTTAACAGTGTTTAACTGGTAAACCTGACCTGCTGCTCTAATGAAATTGCCCTTTGTTTCTCTATTTTTAAAGTGAGTAGGTACCTGACTTTCTCCAAAAACAGATAACACACATGCTCAGATATATATGTGTATGTGCCTATAAAAATGTATAATAAATAATCTGTGGGTCGTAAGATAAAATCCTAAAGTGATTAAAGGATGAAAAAAATTTTGTTACCCAGATACTTAATTGGCCCCACTAAAAATCTTTATTACTTGGTAGGATAATATTTGTCCAAACTTATTTTTGTGTGGAGGCTCATTCAGCTGCATGATACCCTCATGACAAAAGCCATGAGCAGAACCACCTATCCTGTGTAGAGGATCTCAAAACCAAGGGTCAGGATAGAGAAATTATCCTGTGATCGTAGATGTGACCTCTCTGTGTAATATCAGTGACCCAGAAGTATATTTTTGGACTAGGAGGACATGAGAACCTAGTTTGTAACATCAAATTTCTTGTTATCCATATAAGAACTTCTGTGACCCCCAAGGGAAGAATTTTTTCCCAATATCCAATCTAACCCTGCCCTCTTTCAGTTCTATTTGCTCAAGAGTTTGTTAAAGTGCAACACAAAATTGCAGTAAATCAGTTCTTCACTCACACTGTTTGAAATCCCACAGAACTAAATAATCTTACCTGTATCATGTAGAGTGCCAGCAAGTGTATGTTCACTAAAAAAGAGATTTCTTAATGAGGGATCTTCTGTCTACAACAAGCTTAGTTTACAAAAGAGTTGCAAACTCTCCAGAGATTGAATTTGCTTGGGAAAACTACACACACACATACACAATCAGGCTTTAAAAAGTCATGGCACCAAGGGAGGAGAGAAGAAGAATAAGGTTTTGACAAATACGTCCATATGCTTCTTATTGACCTGGCTGAAGAAAGAAATTAGGCAAGGACTGTGTTGGTGCTCCCCAAAGCTCACTGGGGATCTGAGTGGCTGCCATAACATGAATATATGTCCTTTTAAAACTGTTCAAGCTCTATGTGAGTTGTGGAAAAAAAAGCTGGATCTCCAAGACTTTGCTGCTAGTTTGAGTTAAACTCCTGACGTTTCCAAGAATCCTGCCCTGTGCAGTTTCCAAGAATGCACCTGATTGTTACAGAATCATCTTTGATGTATGTTCAGGAGCTTCAGTTTTTGACAGGGTTGTTCTCATACAGATAAATCAGAGGATGTGAAGAAACTTTTGAACTTTGGGTGCTATTTAGTGGAGTGCTAGTCAGACTTTGATAATTTACACTATTGTCTTCATAATATTTACCCACAAAAGCTGAATAATGGGGTTCATTAAGCTCCCTGTACAGGCATATCCAAATTGTTTGCCTCCAGCCTTGGCTCCCTACGTGTGGCTAGGGAGGGAAGGATTGGCTTTTTATTGACTTGTCAAGCCTTAGGTTTGCATTACTAGCCAAGTAGCTCATGACCCATTCCATTTATTGCACTGTTTTGTGGTGGGGAAACAGGTAAAGGAATCCTGCTGGAAGCCCCTCCTTCTGCACGTTTGGATGAATAAGGGCAGTGTTTGGAGCAGTTAAGGCACCGTGACCAAACCCTTGGACAGACGGAGTGGCAGCAGCATGGGGCTATTGTGGGACACAGCTGTGGGCGGTGTTGGTTACCCTGCGAGACGCTGCTTATTCAAGGGAAAGCTCCAGAGGAGAATTCATTGAGGAATTAAAGAGGAAGGGAGGGGGGAAAAAAGTGATACTTCAGGGAGAAAAATGGAGAAGGTCTAACCACTGTTTGGGAAAATTAAATAGAGCGCGAGCAGTAAAAATCTGTGTTTATTGCTGTGCTAATGGGCATCCCAATTATTTTAGCAGGGAAAAGCCATGTTAACTGTGTGTTGACAGAACTACTGCTCTGGGTGTCAATCCAACTTCTGCTGTAAAAGAGCATGTAATGGTGAAATAATTTTTGATATGATCAATAGACCACCTAAGTGAGGAGACAGAGTAATGAAAAATGATCTTGCTCCTCTCCAAGGTGTGCTGAAGGAATTCCAGTGATCTTTACAGCTTTCATCAATCTTTGTGAGTGTATTTACTGACATACCCACATTTCTCTGTTCTGTGGTCTTTTAAATTATAAGAGCTGCAGGACTGATTTTTGGTGCATTTTTAAATGCTGAATGTATTTTAATGAAGATACTGTCTCAGCTATGATTCATATCCCTTTCCCAATTGTTCTTTTTTAGTGTAACATATTGGCCCAAATCCTGCTGTAAAATCCCCATGTGTGGTCCTGTATCCATCCAAAAGGCTCTTTCACTTTGGTGGAGGTTCCCCAGCCTCTCCCTTGCTGCAGGATTGCAGCTTTTACATGAAAAAAGAAGTGAAGAATACCATATCCCTTTTACCGAACCAAGTAAATGATCATTTTTGTTTATATTTCTAGAGGTGATTTAGCACAGCTTTTTATTCCTTGAGCATGAATTAAATTCACAACTTCAGATGTAGTCCTTAGATTTTTTCTTCCTTTTATTTTTTTTAATTACTGAAGCTGCCCTAACTAATTATTCATCCTGTTTATGGTAGGTAGTAGTCTGTGGCAAATTATTTTCATTTTGCTGCTGGCCACATTGGGTGATGACTCCAAAAGTGAATCCATAAAAAGGCTTGAGTCATTAGAAGGCAAAACAACTTACTGTGAGATTCTTTGATTTTGCTGTTTATTGCTCAAGAGTTAAAAAAAAAATTATACTGTATACCACAATTAAAAAAAATACTTCAGGCAGGTTTAGACACATGAGGGAATTGCTTGTGTAAATGGACATGAGCAGCTGCCGTTATGAAGCACAACAGAAACTGATCAAATATGTGTGAAAGATTAGAAAGGCAGATGGGTATTTGTTTCAAAAATAAGCTTTCCATAGAGGATGACTGCAATAGAAAGGTTCTGATTTGTTCTTGTCTTTGACGGAGGTGTTTCTTTTCATTCACTCTTTTATTGAGGTTTTTAAACAAAACTGAGGAAACTCCATAGACCCAACGATTTGTGGGATGGTTCCTGGGAGCTGGATGTGGCCAAGAAGATCATAAAGAAATAGCCACAAAAGAACAGATGGTCCTACCAGAATTTAGTGAAGTTGTCCTGTTAGGAATTGATCTTTAGCTATACAGAGTCTCCAGTTCCAGGGCTGTCTTGTCTTCCTTGTTTCTTTCAAAAACAACCTTGGTAACAAGCTGAAAATTACAGCTTGAAAGATTTTCTAAACCCATATTGGTACAACTTTCTGGTAGTTAATACAATTAATGTTCTATACCAGTTCACACCAAAAAGGGTGGATATAGGACTGGTTTATGGACAAGCTCCTAGATTGTGCATCCCATAACATTTCCCAAAACAAATGACAATAAAAGGCAGTTTGCTGAGAACACAGAAGAGAAAGTTTGCAAAGAGCTTGTTGACATAAACATGTTTTACCAGGTTCTGGTTTTGCTCTTGAGAACTCAGCAGAAGGGGTTGGTGCCAGGTGGTTTTAACATTGAAGATGTTAGTTATTGATGATAAAAGGGAAAAAAAAGATGATAGATACCAAGATGCCGTGCTATCATCTCAGTTTTGTTTTGTCAGCCTGGCAATGAACCATCCAGAGATGTAAGTCAGAATGGTGAGAAAACAGGAGGGAGATTGAGGAGTCATCGACAGAAAGGTGCTTGTGGTTGTTGGGAGAAATACTCTGGGTATAACAGATACAGAGGGTGAAGGCCAATGGCAGAACTCTGTTTCACTTAAAGTAATAGAAAAACAAACAGTAGAAAACCTGTAATTCAATTTCAGCAGTGCACATGTCCATAAAGCAAAGGAATTAGCTGGAAATGTCAGCTGCACTGAATGTCCAGATGTTTCTGGGGCTTTGCCATAATGTTAGAATAGTAGAATCTTAGAATAATTTAGGTTGTAAAAGATTTCTTAGATCATCATGTCCAGCCATTAACCTAGCACTGCAAAGTCCATCACTAAACTGAGTGCACAAGTGACACATCTACATATCTTCTAAATCCTTCCAGGGATGGGTGATTCCACCACTGCCATGGGCAGCCTATTCCAGTGCTTTACAACCCTTTCCATGAAATCATTTTCCCTAATAACAATCTGAACCTCCTCAGGCTCAACTAGAGGCTTTTTCCTCTTGTCCTTTCACTTGTTACTTAGTAAAAAAGACCAAACCCCACCTGACTGCACCTCCTGTCTGGCAGTTCTAGAAAGTGCTAAGGTCCTCCCTGAGCCTCCTTTTCTCCAGGCTGAGCCCCCCTCCCAGCTCCCTCAGCTGCTCCTGGCACTCCAGACCCTTCCCCAGCTCCATTGAAATGGAGAATGAGCTGTTGATCTCCATGTGCACCACTGAAGGTCAGCACTCTTTACCTGGGAGAGGCAGGCACCTAAAAAAGTGGATGTTATCTTGGAATTAGTGCTCAAAGTTCATTTTCTTTGATAGAGAAGAATACCCCATGGCAGGTGTTGTTAAAGTACTGAAGTCTTTTCACTTGCAAAATTGCTTGGGGCTCCATTGGAGGTTTGGTGCATTCTGGCACTCTACAAACTCACAAGTTGGTCACAGCATGTACTTGTGGAGCTTCTGTTTGCCAATATGACTTGTTTGCAGAGAAAAATATTCAGCAGGGCATGAAACAGCAAATAAATTTCCATTTCTAAAAGTAATATGGGAATTAGCCTACGTAACAGAGCTTAAATCACACTGATTCTCCTTCAGGACTGCAATAAAATTTTCAGAATCACCTCTTATCTTTGAAGAATCCAAACCATACAGAAATTTCCTGATTTCCTCAGGTGTTTTTGACACTCTTACCCATAGGTCTTAGGGTGTTTAGGTTTGTTTCTGGTGCAACAATCTAGTTCCAGGTATGAGATTTTTCAGTAACAAAACAGTTACATCACCTTCTAGCATCGAGGAATTTATATCAGTAAGGGAATATCAAAGCTAATAATGATGATTGATAATCCAAGTGAATTGCACCAGTTTCAGTTATGTCAGTGCAGTTCATAGTGTCATTTTCCTACACACAGAGACCCATTTAGCTCCTTCTCCTTGCTTAAAAATGGGTCATGGTTTTGGAAAAGAATTACGACTTCTCAAATGTTACTTTTTTCCTCTGGGCAGAGAAACAGCTTCTTGGGAGCTCTACCTCTGAGAAACAAAGATTACTGTGATTTTTTTACTAGACCTTTCAAAGTACTGATACAGCATTTTTTTGGAGCTCATTGCCCATAGCAATCATTCCATCCTGTAGCCCGTATCCTGTTTTTGAAAAGCCATTTCCTTTTGCTGCACGTCTTTCCCCTGTGTTCAGGTGAAGCAGTCAATGGGGCTTTCAGCCGTAAGGATCAGAATGAAATCAAATAAATTACTTCCAAAGATAGGAAACCATTTCACACCTTGGAGCTTCATTCTGCTCCAGGTGTAGCATGTTACAGCTCCTGCCACTTAGAGCCGATTAGAAACCAACTGACCTGTTGCAACACTTCAAATCTTGGCAGAATTTGCACTTTGCCTGCAAGCTGACATTTGTTTGGGTTTGGAGCTATAACTCTGAACAGGGTGATTGCCCTGGAGTGATGATTAAAAAGGGTTTTCATTCACTCTACTCTTCTGAGAAACGGAAAAACTTAACTGAAGTTTTCTTCTCTTCCTTCCCCTTGGAGAAGTGTTGGATACAGTTTTAAACCAGGAGATAAGCGCTGAATCTTTACTGTAAGGGTGGTGAAACAATGACACAGGTTGCCCAGGGAGGTGGTGGACTCCCTATCCCTGGAAGTGTTCAATATCAGGCTGGATGGGGCTCTGAAAAACCTGGTCTAGAGGAAGGTGTCTCTGCCCATGGCACAGGGGCTGGGTCTGGAAGATCTTTAAGGTCCCTCTAACACAATCCATTCTTTGATTCCATGAGATCTGACTCCTCAGCTGAGATTCAGATATTACACACTATTGTCTTGGCCCAGCACACCCTTGGTGTAGTTGAGAAGAAATGGCAATGGAAGATCTCATGAAGTTCTCTTATTGGGTTGAAATGCTGTTTGCACTGGAACAGATTGTGAGGAAGGAATATAACTTAAACATGCCTTTGTCAGGAAGCTTTATGCTCTGCTCTTTCAGCAAAGGGGCTATTAAAAAACAACATGGAAAAATAATTGGTAATCATGGTACTCGAGGATTTCTCTGACCTTCTGTCCTTCCACTTAAAATTTCACATCCCTTAGGGTTTTTTTCCTTTTTTTTTTGCTTTTAGATATGTTTTCTTGGTTTCTACCAGGCACTCTGATAAATCAATACATGTGTTTAGTGATAAATACACTGAGGTTCTGTGAGCAGGACAGCTCCTGCTGGCATTTAAAAAGAAATCCAAAGTGATTTAGGTTGGACACAACCAAACACACAGTGTTTACATTAATTCTGGGTTTTTTTCAAAGGGAGTGGCAACTTGTAGTCACAATTTATAGAGGCTCTTATTACCACATCCATTCCGAAGGTTTTCTCACACCCCTTTATTCTGGAGGAGCTGTTTTGATTCAAAAACTTTCAATTGACCTTTTATCTTTCAGTGTAGAATCTGTTTGTGGTACATTGCCAGGCAAGCAGCATGCAGACAAATGCAGTTCTTGTGTCAGGACTCTGATTGTGTGGATGGTGGTTGAAGTTCATTTTCGTTTGATTTCTGAAAAAAATACTCATTCAGCCTCAGTTTTAGAGTTCTTGGGTTGGTGTGGAGTAGGAGGTGAAAGTTTGTTTTATATAGTGTTGTACTTGCAGACTAAGTGATGATTTTGGACACATAAAAACACATTTGGGAAAGAAGGTAACAATATGTGTATGGTGATGTCCCAAGAAAGAGCTTAAATCCCAGCAGGACTCAGCTACCAGGTGGATTGAGGCTCTGCTGCAGTGAGAGCCGCCTACTTGCAGTGTGCTCTGTGCCTCAATTTTCCTGTCTATAAAACAGACCTTATAAATCTTGCCATCATTTACATAGTGTTTTGATATCAGGTTTCTTTCCAACTCTGAAACAACAGTAATTATTAGTCGTGGGACTGCTATTTCCCTTTGATTTTTCCCCACCTCCATACTGCCATGTGTGCAGCCCCTTCTTCAGGACAGGCTAAACTACCCTCGCTGAGATTACTCCATCACCTCTAATGGTGTAGCACAAAACCATTCATTTCTCCGCTCTGGAGTCAAAAGTCTCTGAACTTCATTAGCCCAAGGGAGTGGTAGGCCCAAGCGTGCTCCGAAATGCCGATCTCCTGTTTTGATAACTGAGCTCTAAAATCAAGATAAACAAGCTGCCCTATATACTGAACGTCCTAATTGCACACTCCAGGCACGCCAGCCAGCCGATGAGCGTGTGTCGCTCGCTAATGAATATTTGTAGTTTGGGAAGAGTTCACATGTGGTGTTCCTTGGAACTTCTGTAGTTATTAGCAGAGTGGCTTCGAAGACCCTATGCAGGAGGAGAACCTGGCTTTAGACCAAGAAACTCTGTAATTTAATTTCATATGTTAGCTGGGCATGGTCATTTTTATTCAAATTGCATTAGCTAATACTTCTTTCAAACTGTTTACACGGTGTGCAAAGTTGTGTTTAAAGCCTTATTAGCTAATACATTTCCTAGTCTAGACTTGAGGAGGGTTGGCTCCCTGAAGAACTCCTGCAGAACTTTGTTTATTGCAGGAGGTAGGAGAAGAAGGGACAATGATGTTTGAAACCATCCAAATTACTTTTGCTGTGTCAGTATTTTGCTGTCTGTACCTATCCCCAGTTTTTCAGAGAATTTTTTTATTGAGAGGTGGCTCTCCAGTCATGAGGATAACTTTGCAAACCATGGGAGTATTGGCACCAGCCAAGATCTTAGGCATTCAGCATTGGGAGCCGGGGCTGTCTGTGGAATAAGGAAGACACAGAGGAAGCATCTGAGTTGAGGATAGCCAGTCTGGCAGGAGCCCCAGCAGCCACACACTGAGACTTTCACTGAACCAGAAACACATCCTAAGCCAAAGAGAAAACTTTCTTGGTGGGAGATAACAGTAGGATTTTGGATGTTCCCTGCTAACAGGAGAAAGAGGCTGGTTTTGATGTGTAGATTGTTCCCATGATGGCCTGGCAGTAGGACTTCCTTCCTTCTGCAAGTCATAGACAACATAAATTAAGACTCCTGCACTTTGGCTCAGAGTCTAGCACCTTACTGACACATATACAGAGCCTGAGCCCCACCTTGGGTACCTGAAGCATCACTGGGACATATGTAGTGTGAATGTCATCAGTGTTGCTGATGGAAGAGTCATCTGTCACCCTTTAGATTCCACTCTTTGATTTTCTTCTATTCACTCACAGAAGGCGTGACGCTGCAGCTCAGAGTTAGGCAGGACTACCAAACTCATTGCTTTTGTTTCCTTTTATTAAGTATGCTTTACTATAACTTGCCATAGTTCTGATTTTGTAGTGCAAGTGGCATATCTTGTGAGGAAAAACACCATTATCTCAACAAGGCATTATATACTGTATAATTCTAAGCCTTTCTCAAATGATGGCTTGGAATTGTATTGACTTGAAATTCAGACAATGTCTCAGATCATAGTGATACTGCCTTTGGAGTATCAGAGTTGCAATAAACTCTAAGTTAAACTCAGAATTCCCATTGACAGTGGAGCTGGACATTCCTGGTTCTCAGGAGTCATTGCAATTTGATTTTCCTCGTGGTTTCTCTACTGATGTCTCCATTTTTTACTTTCTTAAGCAATCCTTGTCCCTGGAATGTCTAACCTTTCTTTAAATCACCCTCTTTGTACAGTCCCATCACAAATCAATTGCACTCCCAGAGTTACCATTCAAATATAAATAAATTAGTTAAATGATTTACCAAAATGTGGTAAAACAGATTGACCTATCCTGTGTTTTGTTTGAGGTTTCGGTTGGTTTTTGGGGGTTTTTTGCACTTTTTTTTAAAACATCCTTTTTCTTTTTGTGTTTCTAATCTAGTGCCTTGTAGTGAGGGCTTTTTCTGGCTTGTCTGTGAAATTGCATGCACATCAATAGCACTGTGTATCAACAGTCATTAGTAAATGTTGGGTCCTCTATGTATCTCCCTTCCTGGGCAAGATTGTTCTATACAGTGTATTTACTAGAGCTACATCCTGTCTACTTCAGCTACTCGAGTAAGTAGCAATATTTTAACTGCTGAGTGTATAGTGTGCGTCATTTATTTGTCCTGACTAGATCCTCTGCTGATTTCATAAACATTGGGGGAAATACCAAACTAGCAAATATTTGCAGAACCCCCTAATGCAGGATCTTAACAGGATGATATCGTCTCTCAGTTTGAAGATTAAAATCAGTGCTGTTCACAGCTGATTAACTTTCCTTTCTAATATTCCCCACAAATTGAGCTAATGCAATAAAACTTAACGAAACAAGGTTTAGCAAAGCCACAGAGAATATTTATACGACTGTGAGGTACAGACTGGCTCAGAATGTCCTGGCATTCACTTTGCAATGGCTCTGTGCTTTATCCTGTAAGTGGATGGGTGCAGCAATGACAGCAGTCCTTGTGTGGGGTTGGAACAGCCTCTTTGGTGACTCCAGGGTGACGTGAATTAGCTGCTCTGTATTTTCTCTCTCTTTAATCAGTGATCAATTGTTGCTTTCTCTCCCATCAGCTCTAACAATTCTCAATATTGGTCCTACAGAGTCATCAGCAAAGTGGTGTCAGCTCCAGAGGGCAAACCTTCCACTCCCGCGGTGCGGCCCAAAACACCTCCGCCTGTGCCATCACCGGTGCCAGCTCCCGTTCACGTCACCCCTCCTCCAGCTCCTCCTCCTCCACAGGCCACCATCTCACCAGTCCTGATCCCACCACCCTCCCCAGCAGTGTCAGCAGCTGGAGGCTCCAAAGCTCCTGTTAGGAGCGTGGTGACCGAGACCGTCAGTAATTACGTGGTAGGTAACACACGCCATGCTCTGTCCCAGTGCCAGGGGCATTCCTCTCTGGAATTGGTGAGCTCCTGGGTGGCTCATCATCTAAGACTGATGGTTCCTGGATTCCTGATGTTGCTCTCTGTTAAACTGCTGCTTATCCAGCCCTTGTTTTCACATGTTTTGAGGGGTTAATAACTTAATAGAAACACTACAACTTGGACTTAATTTTTCATTGGTTCCAATTCCAAATTTAAGTTCCTTCTAACAAATCCAACTATATCCCATATGATATTTTCTACTAACTGAGCTAGAACACTTATTTTTGGAAGTGGAGGTTTTTTATAGGTGCTTTCAAAAGTGCTGAATTGAAACCTCAAATGTCAGACTCGCCATAGATTTTGCTGTCAGTCAGGTAAAGTACAAAACCCTCATACAACATCAAGAACTTGACTTAGCCCTCATTTGAAATGTGTAGTCCACTAATCTCTTTCCTGGTTTCCTCAACGTACAGAAATTGCAGATGTTTGTGCATCTCAGAAATCTGAAGATTGTTCATTAGTCTACCCTTCATTTGTGTGTGTGACATGTGCTCTGAACTTGGCCTCTGTCTGGCAGCACTCTTCATTTTCTTTTGGAAAAGTCTCTTGTGTAACATAGTGTAGGAACTACATTCCCTAAAAGAATGTGGATATATGTCTGGATAGGACAAGATTTTTGTGCTGCTGAGAATTTTCTGCTTTAGATGCTGTGTGAAATGAAGTCCTGTGCATTCCTGATCCTTGAAAAGCAGCACAAGGGTAGCAGTGTTGTTATCCTCCCTGTCTTGGCTAAATTCCAGGTTGATTGGTGACACCTTGCTTAGCTGCAGTTTAAAAATCTCACCATTTAAAACACCTAAAGCTTACTTTTATTACAGAGTTTGCCGTGCTTGAATTGCAACATATGCATGATTTTTTTTTTAAGTTTTATGATTCTTGTTTTAGTATTAATTTCTAATATTTACCTACCCTGCATTTCTAATAGAAATGTGCTTCCCTGTTGGACTTAAACTGCTGTATCATGTTACTGGTCTCTATTTAAACAGCTGCTACATTTCACTCCTGAGTTAGTTACAGCACTGGACAACGTCACACAGGCTCTGCATATCCTTAGGGTTCAGGACAGCCTCACCTTTGGGATCACAGGTGTAAACCTACAGTCACTATTATTATTGTCATTGTTATTATTACAGTAGTGCCCAAAGGTTTCAAAATTTACTTTATGAGAGAAACACTTCCTAAATTTTTTTGGAGCTCATTGCCCATAGCAATTGTTCTGTCCAGTTGCCCATATCCTGGTTTTGAAAAGCCATTTCCTTTTGCTGCACATCTTTCCCCTGTGTTCAGGTGAAGCAGTCAATGGGGCTTTCAGCTGTAAGGATCAGAATTCCTAAATGCTCTACTACATCCCATTTTCTTCTCTAATTATAAAAATAAATAATTTAGACATTATGTTAGTTTTAAAAAGAAAAACCTAGTCACTTTGCCTAGATACTTCCATTGGTAACACTCTTAGTGCCTTAATGGAGAATTCAGAGGATATAGAGGCTCCAGGTTATTTTTACTTTTCACAGAACCATAGATTATCACAGAATGGTTTGGGTTTGTAGGAACCTTAAAGACCATCTTGATCCAACCCCCCTGCCACAGGCAGGGACACCTTCCACTGGACCAGGTTATTCAGAGCCCCGTCCAACCTGGCCTTGAACAGTTCCAGGGATAGGAGGCCCACTACATCTCTGGGCAACCTGAACAGTGCCTTATCACCCTTACTGTAAATATTTTTTTCCCTAATACACAATATAAATCTACTTTGCTCCAACTTAAGACCACTCCCTCTTGTCCTATCGCTCCAAGTCCTTGTGAAAAGTGGTATTTTACAACATTATAGTTGAAACCAAGGCTTTACTGAGTTAGGACCCAACTATTTGCATGTGCAGAGAGACACCTGATGTGACAGATTTATAAGTCTAAATGCTCAGAGAGAGGTTAAGGAAGAAAAAAATTATTTATAACTATTAGCCTCTTGTATGAAGGAAATCCAGGAGACAGAATGATTTTCCTCACAACACGTGGGAAAGCTATTTTAGAGATAAGAGTGGAGCCAGTGTGACAGAGGTACACAGCTCCCTTCTGCAGGGGAAGAAAGGAGGGTGATTTTGTAGCTCAAAAAAGGATACACATCTCCCTGTTGGATAGCATCTCAGTCCATGTGCTCTGCTCATTAGCTCTCAGTGGTTTGTACTAACACAGCAGTCAGCAATCCCACTCTGTCCCTCATCGCATGACCCTTGGCTCATTAAGGAATGAAAAGTTATGCAATATTTTTAATATCCTTATTCAGCAGCCCAAGTTCTTGTTTAACAAACAGGCAGAGGTTTCTGTGATTATAGACCACCCTGCCCCTCTCCAGCCCCTGAGGGCCTGAGACAGGCATTCTGCAGGGAAAAAAAAACCCTGAAAAACTAAGTTTGGAAAAGTTAGGCTGTCTGTTTTCGGACAGGACAACATCTGGCAGTGCTGCCTACACCTGGCAGGGCCAGTGCCCAAAACAGGCTGCACCAGAAATGGGCTGCCTGTGCTGGAGGATGATGGGGGTACAGACAGGTGTTCAGTAAGGTTTTGTAGCCCTCAGCCCAACATCCCACAGCATCCCTTCTCTGCAGCACCATGGCACAGCATCTCTTCACTCCTCAGCAGGGTTATCCCACCTAAATGCCTCTGGACCTCTTCACTCTGAGCCCAGACACTTCCCCTGGGGAGCAGATGCTTCTCCAGCAACTTTAAATGACTTTGCAGATGTGAGATTAGATGGTAGATAGGAATGATTATTGCAATCAATCAGCTTGGGAATTGAGTTAATTTTGTGATGGTGCCTACTCCATATCTCTGTTGTGAAGGGGATTGTTCCCTGGTTAGTATTCCTGGGACTTGTATTTTTGAGTTTTAAACCGCAAAAACATTCAGGGCTTTAAGAGGAATCAGGGAAGAGTGATGTGTTGGTTGCAGCTCTGGTAGGTTCCTATCGATTTTTCAGGAAATGGTGTAAGATGTATAGACCACCGTGTAGTAGCTTCTTTTTACTCTCTCTTTTTTTTTTCCCTAAGAACATTTGGGGCTTTTCATCTGCTGCTTTTTAATATTGAGTTTGTAAGCTGTACAGATAGCAAAAAGTTATTGCCTGAGATATATGTAAATGCACAAAAGCTGAGAACAAAACAGTTTCTGTTTTTGAGATTCAGCGATAATGTACAAATCTTCATAAAGGAGTGATGGAGTCAGGGTAATGCCCCAGACATTTTGTACTTTGTATTGTTAATTGCACTCCTTTAGGTGGATTCTGTGACATTTTGTGTATATGTTTTTAGCAAAGAGCTGTTCAAGAACCACTGGAAATCTAAAAACACAAACAATGGGTCAAGCAGGATATAAACATTAAAAAAATGCATATGATGAACCCAGTGAGCAGCTGCCCAGTACTGTAAATGATCTGCCTTTCTTGTTTCATTTACCCTTTAGTAAATTGTACTGCGACATAAATGTCATAAGGGGAATGGAAAGTTACTCAGTAACAACTTTTTTATATCCTGATCTTATCAGCTTGTTGGAGTTGAAGACTTTGGCTAATAAGTAATGCAGCAATATATACACACGGTGCTGTATATTTTACATGCACATAAGAACTGTTATCTTACGCAGGAGGCTGCCATGGCTCCTGCTTGCCATTAACAGGGTCGAATTTTAAAAGTATAGACAGAGAGGGAATTGTGTCCTTAAGCCCTGGCTCTGTGTGTGAATGCCTGTGCTTAGGTCGGGTGGTGTAACTGGCTTTACTGGTTTACAGGACAATGCAGGAAAATACATGATTTTGTCATCATGAGCAGTGTAGGAAAATCAATTAAGACGTAACACTGAGCTCTCATGATCAGAGAATTCACACATAACAACAGGGGCTGCTGAATGGCTTAGCCAGATAAGCAAGAAACCTTTTTTTTTGGTTGGTTTTTTTTAATGTCAATTTTCCTGCCTGCTTAGCCCTGAAAACCAGCTAACTTTGCTTTTCTTTGCACCAGATTCGAGACGAGTGGGGTAACCAGATCTGGATCTGTCCTGGCTGTAACAAGCCAGATGATGGCAGTCCAATGATAGGTTGTGATGACTGTGATGATTGGTATCACTGGTAAGTTCCTCTCATCCATCCTGCTCTGCCAGTGCCTGGCAGATTGGGGCTATATTATTAAAAACCCTTTTTTTTTCTAATAGTTCGTGACGTTGGGAATATTTAAATAGCTTTACTGTGTCCAATTTAATAATCTGGAAGATATTTTTATCTCTGTTGCTCTGAAATTTGAAAAGGCAGATTTTAAGCTGTGAAGGAGAGTTACTTTTTAATTAATGGGCATTGGTGATAACGGGTTGTTTTTGAAACTGCTGGGAAATATTGCTGATTCCGGTAATTTTATGAGAACTACAGGATTATGAGCACAGTGTATACAGATAGACAGTTCAAATTATGAAGCATTGTATGAACAGTAATATAAATGTCAACTCTTATAAAAAGGTTAGGGGAAATTAATCACTTTTTAGGCAATTTTTTTTTAAAAGCTACATAAAATCATAAGGGTTTTTGCAGATGTGTTAAAGAAACGTTTGAAATTATTTTAAATCAAGTCTATTACACCTGAAAGTGCACTCATATTTTCTACTAAAATAACACTTTTTATCTGAGTATCCTTTTGATATTTCTCTTTTGTTTCAAAGCAAGAATTTTTAGGCTTCGATTATTGGTTTTTAGGTTTTTTATGTTTCCATCATTGTATTCATTAAGATAATAGCTGCTATATTAATTTGAAGGCCAGATCCTGTCTCCCACAGGAAAGTTGCATTTTTTGGGGTAAGAAACAAAAGCAATGTTACTCCACTGAGATGATGTGATATTTTCCTGTCCTTCACAGGCCTTGCGTTGGGCTTACAGCTGCACCCCCAGAAGAGATGCAGTGGTTCTGCTCCAAGTGTGCCAACAAAAGGAAGGATAAAAAACACAAGAAGAGGAAGCACAGGGCACACTGAAGGCTTGGCAGGGACTGAAGTTGTGCGGTCACCGCGGCACCTCCTGCCCCGACTCGGCTGCGGACCCTGCCCGCATGCCCCCGCAGCTGCCAGGGTTGTGTCTCTGCAGTGAATCAGGGGCGAGGAGATGCCCTTGGTCAGGGGCTGTTGGGTTTCACAGACAGTCTGAGCCCAGGGCATTAGATTTTGGTACATTCTGATGCTGTTCCTTTCCCCTGCCAAGGGGAATTTGCACAGAGCGCTGTGAAGACTTCGGTGGTTCCTGGGACCGCTCCCGCTCCTGTGGCTCAGCAGCAAAATGGATGAATGTTGTAAATACAGATACCTGTCCTAGTCTTTCTCGATTTGTTATTAATCCCTCTTGAACCTTTGCAGTAAGGTGCTGAGAGGAGGAGAAAATGTAAATTGCAGTAAGTTGTAAACTGAGACAACCTTCTGGAATGATTTCTGTAGTCTGGATACAGTTCAGCCTCAACTCTTGCTGAGCCAGATAATCATAATGTGGAAATAAAAAGTGGCTGGTAAATATTTTTGTGATGAGAATATATGAAGCTTTTTTCCTTGATTTTTAGTACTAACATAAAATAAACATGTTCAGGCTTTTGTGATATATCTTCTATTTTTAAAAAGAAAGTTTCTATTGTGTCAATTTTTTTCTTCCATGTGAATTTCTTTCAGTGGACCTGTAATATATTTTATACTTTGATTTTTGTTGGTTTTTTTTTTAAAGGTCTTTGTCAACATACCTTTCATCGCTTGTACATTTCCTCAGTGTGTAAAAACACTTCCCATTAAAAGATTTTCACACATGTAAATACCTGATATTTATAAAGTAATTTTTTTTTAATTATTTTTAGGGCTTGAGGATTTTTGTTGTCGTTTGCCTGAGAATACAAACCTAGCAGCTACTAAAAGCCCGTGTGACAAACGCCTGTCCTCATGGCTGTGAGGGATTGGTGAGCTCTGCCCCAGCTGTGCATGCACGAGGAGGTGGCCAGCACCGTAATTAGGCCTCGATTCAGATACTTAAACATGTGGTAACTTCTTAAGAAGTGAGTAATCCTATTGCCTTCAAGGAGCCTGTTCCCACACTTAGTTATACATGTGCTTAAATGCCTCCTGAATTGGGAGCTTAGGCCAGGGGGGCTCTGCACTTCTGGTGGCAGCTACAGCATGTTAATCTGTAGCTCAAATGGACTTTTTGTTTTCCCCTTTTTATTTTGTTTTGGTTTTTTTTTTAAACAAGTGGTTAGTGAGTTTGCAAAAAGCATTGTACTTAGGTAGAGGAGATGCAGGTGTATTCTTCTCTTTGTGTATCCCCTTGGAAAACTGAATCCCAGTCACATTTCCCGTTGAAAATGCAAGGGGAAGGTGCAGAGAAACTGAAATAAAATTCAGTGTTAAAAATTGTAGTGCAATGGGTCTCAGAGTTAAATAAGAATAAATCTTGAAAACAATTTATGCCTTTTGTTTTCTAATCAATTTTAGATTGCATTGGTTAATTTGGGGATATTTATATTTTAAACCAATGCAGTGGGATTTTCTGATGTTGGAGAAAATATGGCCCTTTAGCCTGCTGTGCAGATATTAAGAGTTATTTTTTAAATGCATCCAAATTGATATTAATGAGAGTGAATTGGTCATGTTTTTAAAAGTACCAGTCTAGTTAGGGAAATAACGCTTTGCTGATAGAACTGTTAAATTGCAAATCAGTGGAGATATGGATGAAATTGGTTTATTAAAAGTGCACTGTTACCTGCTTTGTTCAATGCCATCTCAATTATATTCCGTCCCTGTTAATTACCAGTCAAGAAAGTTCTTGGGTTTGATTATTTTATTCTATTTTATTTTGAATTGTTGGATATTGCAATGCTGATTTTTGGTTTATTCCACTTGTAATGTGCAGACATACAAAATACGCCGTCTTTGGTCATTTCTGGTTGCAATAATAAAGAAACTAGCTTTTGGTAAGTTGTTTATGCATTTCCTACTCTTCTCCATGAATCAGAACTTCTCACATTTAATCAGCTGGATTACTCAGGATATCATGGGGAGGCTGAACTTGTCCCATTCGATGGCTGTTCAGCTCTTTCCCTGCATGCTTGGCCTTGCTGCTGCTGGCTTGGCTTCTTAACCTGGCTTTTATGATTTTATAAATGACCCCTGTGGCAATAAAACCAAAGCATCATTTTCAGGAGGCTTGTGTTGCTGAGGGGATTAGTAATGGGAGAAGGGGCCCTTCACCTCTGGGTCATCAGTTTGAAGCCACACTTGGTGCTGAGCCTGCCTCCCTTTTACTTATGCTGGTGTGGATCAGGAATCAGCACAATAAATGAATAATGATTCCAGAAATGGTTATCCCTGAGCAGGCATGTGGCTCGGACCTTCTTTACAGACCCTAGCCCCACCCAGCACTGAGCAAGCTCACCTCCTTCCCCAGACCTTTGTATTTGCTGCTGGTAACTTCACAGGTGGGTTACTCCATAAACTTTGTCTATGGAAAGTTAGGGAGCAGTTGGGGCTGCTCCCTAGAGTCACTGCTTGCTTTTAGGGTTGGGATTTGTGTTCATCTGAATACTTTTGTGATTCGTGTCTTGGACACCACCATCCATGAGAAAGGGCTATGGTGGGTGGGCTGCAGGCTGGTTTGCTCTCTGGATGTCATGGGAGAGCATCCAAGTCTCTGAATGATTTTCTTGCCTTGAAATGCAGCTTCATCAAGAGGAGCATCAGTTTGGGGCTTTGCCTCCAGGTGGTTGGAGTAGAACTGATGCAGAGTTCAGGAAGTAAAGAATTAAAGAGTTTTCAGTGAGGAGACAACTCACCATCATCTGAACTATAAAGAGCAGACAGGTGCAATTGTCCTCCTTTATGGATGCACCATGTGCAGTGGATTTAAGCAGGACAGTGAGGATGGATCATAAATAATCAGCAAAAGAGCATAAAAACTATTCTGTGAGAAAAACCCGTAGAATCCTACCGTTGCTCTGGGGCCAGATTTTTATCTGGAGCCAGTTGGGAGTCAGTTGGAGCTGTGTCAGTTTACAGCAGCCCAGGAGCTGCCCACTCGCACGGCCGGTGTTGGGGCTGGGGAGCAGCTCACTTTGGAGAGTTTTTCATCCTTTTTTATCCTGTAAATCCTCCTCCAGGGCAGCCTGTGCCTGTTGGTCACTATGCTCGGTGCTGGCTGTGAAGCAGGTTAGTCATTAGGCAAAATTGCAGCTTGTTAATGTGTTTTGCACCCAGAAAAGAAACATGAAGTTGATATCGGGACAGTAAGCACAAAGCTCAGAAATGGAAGAAACTATCTTGACTACTGATTTTTATTGGAGGACATAGATATAAAAATCCCCAAATTAATGGGAATGCACTTTTCCCAAGATAATCTTCCTTGGGGGCTGTATGTTGTGCTCAGAGCATCATTTCACTGCTTGACAAAGTGTTTCTCTTCTGAAGGTGTCCACAGCTAAGTACAGTGAGGATCTTTATGTTCTGCAACTGATTTGTGATTCCAAATGTCCTGGAAGAGAAAGGGAATAAACCACCCCACCCCCCCCCAGATCAGAGGGTATCAGAGCCTGCTGACTTTGTCTGGGCTTTACAGAGATAAAATATAGTGTATTACTTCACTGTATCACCTAAACCTTCTTTGTTCTCCTTTCAATAGGACGATTAAACAAAGACCTACTAACCAAATTAAAGTATAAAATGAACGCTGAGATACGGAAACCTTGCCAGGAAGAATGTTAATGAATGAAGTTCACTAAAGGCATGCTGGCTAAGTTTTCAATACAAATAGTTTTATGGCCAATCTCTTTAGATCATAGCAGTTTTCTTTAGAAGTTTTAAGTCTCAAAAGTAGATGAGTTTCCTTCACTGGGGAATGAATTAGATAATGCTCTGAATAAACTCCCTCTTCACCGTCTTGTCAGTCATGCTGCTTAGGAAACTCACCCTTTCTTCTGGGGACTTTTGGATCAGCTGTAACCTCAAAAGTAGAAAGCTGCTATTAATCCATGTGTGCTGTATGGCAGCAGAGGCTGTAACGGGAGATTTACAGCCAGCAAACAGCTCGTACCTGGCTCTTGTGAGCAGAAACCATTAATCATGAGCTGTGGCAGCCAAGCCAAGGGTGCTTTCCCTCAAAGGTGCTGCTTCAGCCTCCTCAAGGTTTGCAGTGGGTGTAGGAGGGAATCACACTTTTTATTTAACAGGGTCTATGGTGGTAGGACAAAACAAAAGGAGGATTGATTCAGATTAAGTGTAAGGAAAAGGTTTTTTATGATGACAGGTGTGAAACACTAACAGGTTACCCAGAGGGGTGGTAGATGCCCCATCCCTGGGACCTTTCAGTGCTAAAGTTGGACAGGGCTTGGAGCAACCTGATCTACTGGAAGGTGTCCCTGCACATGGCAGAGGGGTTGGAATGAGATGATCTTTAAGGTCCCTCCCAACCTAAGCCATCCTAGAGTTGTATGATTGTAAGACACTTATGGAGTGACCTTTTGTGCCAGGACTTTAAATCCTGTGATACTCCTCACAGGGAGAGAGGAAAGCTGAGGGCTTCCAGACCATCTGTTCCCCCTTGGCACTCCTTACATTTTCCTTCTAGTCCTTGTCTGCTCCAGAGTCCTGGCCCCTTAACTCCAGTGTCTGGTGGCCCATGCCAAAGCCAGCGCAGCAAACGAACAAAGGCAGCTGCTGGGTGCCTTGAGCAGGTGGGGACATCCATTCCAGAGTGGTGACACCAGACATGCTCACAGCTGAGGTTTGGTGCGATATTGGTTGGAAACAGGTGATCTTTAAAGACCCTTTCAACCCAAGCCTTTCTATTATTTGGTGATTGCTGCCTCAAGCTTTGATTAAGAAGGCAAATTTTCTTCAGAAAACAAAATGTGAGATAAACCTGAGAGAGATGGAAGATTTTCCATGCAATTTTTAAAACACAATGAGAAAGTAATTTCATATGAACATAACTCCCTGTTATGTTTTCAGTGTGAATGTTCCTATAATGAATGCTCCAAAACCAGACAGAAAATAATTTGGTTATTTTATTAACTAAATGAAGGGATGATGAAGAAGACTTGGAACACATTTACAAAAATTTAGGTTTCATCACCTGTCATGAGCAGGAGTTTGGTTTACAAATTCCAAAGTCTTGCCTGTCAATTCCTTCCTAAGCCAGCATCTTGCTGTGGCTGTCATTTTCTTACTGTGGGACTAATGACAAGTGTGGTGGCATGTCACTAGCCCTGGTGTCACCTGGGGCCTCCAGTGCCACTGCTGCTTAACTGTGTGCAGGTAACCTTCATCCTTCTTCCTTCAAATTGATCCCTCCCCAGGTGTGGGACTGGGCACTGTTTGCAGTGGATTTTTTTTTAATTTGGTGTCCAGATTTGGAAAAAAAATAAATTTTTTTATTTTCCTTTTACATAAATTAATTAGGAAATAGGGACAGGAGATAGTGTGCATTGTTTATTTTTAATTGAGTTATAATTTACAGCACTTTCTGATAAACGCTCTAAGAATTGTCTTTTTAGGGATACACATCTGCTTGTGGGTTTTTCTTGTCGACATGGTCACTATTGCATGGATTCAAAGGGAGAAACTTGGTCTTGTTACCAAGAAAGCTGGGCACAATTCTCAATTCTGCCATGGTGTGTTTAGGCACAGGATCAGAGTGTCCCAGTTTCCATCCACAGGAGGAGGATAACATTTCCTGTTCTGTGAAGCCCAGACCTTCCCATGGGTTAAATAACAATAACACCCTTCACAAGGGCTGGATAAAACTACAGAGCCATTGGGAGCTTCAGTGACAGAACTGTCCTTGAACCCACTCCTCAGCTGAAAATGTGTTTTCATTGAGGTTGGGAGCTGGAAACCATCTACAACCCTCCAGAACCAGAGAGATCCTTTGTCTTTGCAGGCTTTTCTTGACCCTCTTCCAATAACTTTTCCAACATGAAATCAGCTCTCTTTTCCTCCACTGATTTCAAGCTTTTCTGTGAAAGAAGCTGAGCTTGAGCTCACATTTAGACCTTATTTTCCTACTAGCTCTTCTTTGCTTCCAGGGATATCTGGTGAAGTTTATCTGAGAAACAGCTTCTTGCTTAAAATTACTTCGGGGATGTCAAAAAATGCCTCTCATAATTTGTACAATAGCTGCCTTCTCCGGGCCTTGTGGGCTGTGAAATGTCTGCGTTGGTGCTTGGAGCTGGCAGGTATTAGGATGCTGCAGATGAAGTGATGCTGTTGTTCTCTATATTTTCTGCAAAGACAGATGCTCAGTCAAGCCCAAAATCCAGGCCTTTGCCTTGGTATCTAATAACCCAGCCTGACCATTGGCTCTCAGTGCCACCTGGTCTCTGAAGGCTGTGCCACGACTCAGGAGGAACCACATCCCTCCAGCCTCACAGCTGTATCTGGCTAAGTGCTGCATTTTTTTGTTTCCAGGATTGCTGACCAAAAAAAGCAGAGTTTCCCTAATCAAGTTCATCAGTTTCATGCTGAGGATCCCACTGAAGGAGCTGTGGATCTCTAATACATGAGGTGATGTTTAGAGAATGTAACCATGACCTGTGGGATGCCTTGAGCTGAGCCAGTCAGAATGTCACATGAAAATGCTTTCATTTGGGGACAGCTTGCAGTGGAGAAAACTCTTCCAAATTCACTGAACATGAACTTCGTGTGCCACAAGCCCATCCTATCTAGGGTGGTTTTTAAGTCTACCTGGAGGTTTCACAGCAAACATGGCAAAGCTCAAGCAGCCGTTGCTGTGCACCCACTTAACCTTTATTAAGATTTCATTTACTTAACATTAATCAGATCACAAGGAGCTATTTTGCAAAACCTTAGAATTGGGAAAAACTTCTCCCTACCAACCTCTTTAGAAGCAGATCCTGCTCCATTTGATTCTCTGTGTATGTGTTCTCTCTCAGCTGCAAATTTTGGCTACTGAACACTTCTGTGGGGGACATAAGGATGGGCTGGTTTTGCCCTGTGCACCCAAGTCACAGTGATTCCATTTCAGATGTGTGTAAGATGACTATTCAGCTGCTTGGAAGATCACAGAATCATAGAATGGTTTGGGGTGGAAGGGGCCTTAAAAATCATCTCGTTCCAACCCCCCTGCCATGTGCAGGGACACCTTCCACTGTCCCAGGTTGCTCCAAGCCCTGTCCAACCTGACTTTGAATATTTCCAGGGAGCAGACACAGCTTCTCTGGGCAACTTGTGTCAGGGCCTCAGCACCTTCACAGTCAAGAATTTTCTTCCTAATAACTAATCTAAGTCTCTCCTAGTTTGAAGCCATATCCTATCATTATCTGCGTGTACATTTGTCTCTAAATTAATCTAATCAACATGAGATATTTTCATTCTTTCGAAGAGCTTGGATGGGAAAAGAATGAGAGCAGAGGGTGAATTGTTTTAAGCTTCTGAGAAAACACAGAGTAGATGTATTTGTCCAGCTTGATTCCACCTTCACCCCTCTTCACCTCCATTTCAGGCTTTGGTGTTCATCATTTACCAACTGCAGGGCCAGATCTGCCCAGCATCTTTGGAAAACTTTATTCTTTAGAGTAAAAACAGGAGCAGTTTGCAACTTCCATCAAGCACCTACCAGGGGCAGATCTGCTGTTGCTAATGCTGGCAAGGCCCAAGGTACCAGCTTTTGGCTGGTATCAAATCCTCCTCTCAAGCCAAGAAGTTCCCACTACTAGAGAGCAACACTATGGTCTACTTAAGTTTTGTAAGCCCTTAATGAGTCACTCGATATCAGCCGGATCAGGTCGCTTACATGGAAAGGGCTCCTGTTTCTCCTGGTGGCGTTGGCTGCGGCGTGGAGCCGGAGAGCGCGGAGCTCCAGTGACTGATCCTTCCTACACGCGCTTGCACAAGGCTACGGCGCAGCCATGGACTCATCTCGGATTCCTGCAGGAGGTGGTGACAGAACTCCACCTTAATGAGTTCATCGCCCTGCCAGCATTCTTCCCACACCCAGGTGCCCATGTTGGCAAAGCTGCGCTGCGCCAGCTCGCTGGAAAGCATTCCCTGGGATTTTAACTGGGTACAGATCTTGGGATACTCGCCTGGCTCCTTGTTTTCAGTTGGTCTTGGTTGGTGGTCTGGTGGTGTTTACGAGCAGAACCAAGTGTGCTGGCTTGGTGTCAGGGAAGGAGGGTGGTGCAGAGACATAGGGGGGGACCAGATTAATTTCCAGAGCTCCCACTAGGCCAAGTTTTGTACAAGTCACTGAGTGTGCAGGTGGGTGGAGGGAGGAGCCAGTGCCTTAGCCCGTGCCTGAGGCTCTGGTGAGTGTAAAACCCGCTCTGTTTACCAAAGCCATGCTTAAATGACTGCAGAGCTGCATCACATCTTTGTTTTTCTTCTGACTCCTGGATGGCATGCACTGGTCATGAAGTTAACACTTGCCAAATCACATTTCTCAGGCCTCTGGTATGAATCCAGCCTTGGACGCAAACATTGCAAAATAGTTTCAGAGCTGAGCATGCTCTTGGCATTGCCTCCCCCAAGGTACTCTGATTTTCTAAAACAATGTAGTAATTTAGCTGTTTACTTCCATTTTGAGTTATCCTTATCTCAATCAGAAGTGTCCTGCTGCTTGCACTTTTACTTGTCTTTTGACTTTTACTGCATTTCCCCTCTGTGCAAGACAAGTGCCTGTTATCTAGAGGTGGATCTTCATAACTTTCTATCCTGAAAGAGGATAGATCTAGGCTGGATATTAGGATCTTATTCTTGACTGTGAGGTTGACGAGGCACTGGAACAAGCTGCCCAGAGTAGCAGCTGATGCTCCATTACTAGAAGTGTCCAAGGCCAGGTTGGATGGGGCTTGGAGCAACCTGATTTAGTGGAAGATGTCCCTGTCCATGGCAGGAGGATTGGACCAGGATGATCTTCAAAGTCCCTTCCAACCCAAACCATTTTATGCTTCTGTGACCTGAGACATCCAGTCAAATTTCTCATCCCAGTGCAGCACATCCCACTTTGCCATTCCCAGGCATGCGTTTGGGCAAGGCAGCTTGGGGTGTCCCCAGTGATTGCTGGGAGAGGGTAATAAAACCAGCTAACTATTCGGCATTGGCATTTGTTTAATGGCTTAGGGACTCAAAAGCTGTGGCAGTTCCCATCAGATGTGCCTGGAGAAATCCTAGGGCTGGGCAAGCACCACTCACTTTCCACGAACAAGGACTGATTTGTTTTCTGCTGGCGTTACGAGCAGCGAAACCAAAGCAGGGCAGTGACGTGATTTGTGCCAGGTCACAGAGCACGTCAGGGGCACAGCCAGGGTGGGAACAGGCACCTCTGAGCTCCCTTCGACGCCGAGCAGACGACTGGTGCTGGAGATGTCTGAGGCCAAGAGGGTCAGTGTCTGCAGAGGGGTCACCTGATGGTACAAGAAAGGAAATTTTCTTCTGCTTTCTAAGCCTGAGGTCCCCCCTAGCAGCTAATTATTCCTGTAATAGTGACATATGTTGCAGAATACACCTTTGAGCCTCTTTCATCCTTGGATACCTGTCCAGGTACTTTTCCAGGCACCTTTATATGAACCTGTCAACAGGGGCATGAGTTTATGTTGAGTTTTTATCCCAAAAACAGGGTTCAGCTGCCAAGATCTCCCTGTAATAGACATGCAAAAGTTTGGATCCCTCTGCAAGATCCTTCCAAACCAGAGGCACGGGGAGATGTCTGTGCATAGGCTCTCCCCGAGGCTGCCTGACGCACCTCTAACCACAACCAGGATACCATGCAAGAAGTAGAGCTCAGCAAAGCCCTTGCAAGAGTTGGGTAGGAAGTGGTGATCTGGGAGAAAATCAGGTTTATTTCTTCCTGAACCAAAAGATGCCCCTCTGCAGAGACCCCACTTGCTTTATCACGGGTGTTTGCACACAGGACTGTGATCTGGTGAGCAAACTGGAAGTGAGAGTCTCCCAAATGGCTGCAATAAACTCTATCAGCCAACAGACATCTGAGAAAGGCATTTCCATTTCTGTGGTCCTGGGTGAGGATAATGTGTTTCTAAATCCACACTTGCTTTTTCTCTGGGTTAGTGTAACCCATCTCTGAGTTGAAGTGGTTTAACTGCCTTCACTGGGTAATTTTCCACACCTAGCACCTTTGAATTTCTTTTCTTAAGTCTCACCTTAACTCTAAATTTATTCAGGTTTGTTTTTGTTCATATGATAATCATAACATTCCTCTGATACATTTTTTTGTCAGCCTTGATTTACTGAGATTTGCTTGCAACCTTCGTTCCAGTTTACCATTTTTTGTGCGTGGGGATATTTTAAATTAATATAATTATATTTAATAACATATGCAGGTACTAAAGCATCTTTTGATTTGAGTCCTAACTTTCATTATTACCCCCCACACACATACGCACCTTTTCAGATATTCTCTGTTTAACCTATGCCTAGAGATTAATTAAAGTGTCATTAAAATGCCTTTAGTATGTTTTGTGTCCTACATGCCTGGAAATACTTTTTTCCCACAGTCAGAATTGTTGTGCTTGTACCAGCAATAACTGGCATGTGGCTTGTTTTGTAGATCACCACGAGATATAACGAACACTCCTAATTAGAAGAAAACACAATCATTTTTTGGATGCCTGTTCAAAGTTGTCTCAGGAAGACCCACTAACTTTTCATTTACATTTCTCCATCTCCCTGGGCTGGCTCTGAATGCCAAGTGCTTGCTCGGAAGCACAGAGTGAGGCCCACATTGCACATTGTTGTGAAATGCAAATTTAGGATCTTCCCCATGAGTTACGGGGCAGAGTTTCTACCCCATCCATCAATTTCCAGGCTTTGGGTGTTTAAATGTGTGTAGTCCAACCTTGAGTGCAAAGTTTCCATCCTCTTTCAGTAGTTCTGCTTGGAGAGAATTGTAGATTTTTCTGGATTTAGAATGGGTTTGGCATGGCCCCAGTTCTGGGTGGGAGAGTAGTGCATGAAGCAGGAGTAGGAAGTAGCAGCTCTTGATCTCTCCCTGGGCAAGGAGCAGGGCTAATCCAGGTATTTTTGTAAATAATTCAGGATTCCACGCAAAAGCAGTTCAGTGCCCTTTTTCTCCAGCCCTTTACATCTCCTTAGGAGTTTTAAAAACCCCTGACAAATACCCATGCAAGGTGCTGGGATAGAAAAACAAAACCCAAACTGAACAACCTCCTCACAGACCCATCCCATTCTTAAGTAAGAAGCAGGACACTGAGCTCCTCATTCCCTGTTCCTAGGGAGCCAAAACATTGACACCCAGCTGGGCATCAAAGCTCTTGTGCAAAACCAGCACCAGCTTGGGGGTGCCACAGCTGCTTTTTGGTTTCACCAAAGAAGAGAATCACAGCATCACAGAGGTTTTCATCCATGGAGTCAAGCTTGAAGCCTTCCTGCTCCCCTTCCTCAGCAGGATGCACCAGGAAACACCAACCCAAGGGTCATAGGTGCTTTTAGCATCAGCCCAGTGCAGCTCCTGCAGCCTCCTCTCCTAAAAGTCAGAGAAGAAGGAAACAAAACATGAGACAAGAAGAAGAAAACAAACAAAAGGGGAGCAAATTACTGGCTTCTCAGGGAAGATGGTGCTGAAGATAATGTAATTATAATCCTTTTCAACAGCTGCAAGGAGTTGGGTGTTTCATGGCCTGGCTTCCAAACCTGGGCAGGTTTTGCAGCTGTAGGCTTTGGAAGCCTGGCTGAACAACTCTCCCCCTGCTGGGGATCTGTCACCGGCCTTGGCAGGTTGGAGCAGCCATGGGGACACCTTTGGGACACCACTGGGGAGCCTCGTGGGCAGTCCCCATGGCTCCTCTTCTCCACTCAGGGCCCCCCTATCACCTCTCAATAACAATTATGTCTTTTGTAAGAGGGCTGGCAGTGACCCACCTTGCAATTAGCAGGTGGTTTGGGGAGAAGTGCTAATAAGCACCCTGGGAAGAGAGGTGGGTGCTGCCTTGATTCAGCATCCTCCTGGGGTGCGGGGAGAGGGATACTTGGGATCTGCTCAATGGGATTTTGCCACACAGCCTTGCTCACCTTCCATTCCCAAAGATTCTTGGGGCATCCCATCCTAGATGAGCTGGTGAAGAGCCTCCGAGAGCAGGTCACCACTGATTTAAGACTGGTGCAGTCCAATGCCACCCTCTCCTTGTAAAATTTTGTATTCTCTCTGCCCTTCTTCTTCCATAAATACCTTCTTATCAACATCTCCTTCATTCCCTGCTTTTCTGATGTGTACTGCTTTGCTGGGATGTTGCAAAAGCCATAGCAGGCCACTGTCAGTTTACAAAAAAAAAAGGGTTGCCACCCAAAAAAAATCCCAGGTTTTCACTCCTTTAGCCTTTAACCCCTCTATCCCCCCTCACAGGTCAGTGCCATGGGTTGGAATTTGTGCTAGAGTAGCTCCAATCAGGACCTGGGGTATTATTTATCGCATTTAGTACCTGCCATCAGTCATGAAAACTTAACAAAGACCCTATTTGGTTTATCTATAGGCAGCTAAACAAACGTATCTTGCTCTCCTGTTATCTTCTTGTTAACAAAACACTATCAGGATGTTCTAAACATCAGCATTTACTGTGCAAGAGCCCTTTATCTGGCATGATATATAGAGAGCCCATCAATTAGTGCAGGGGGCTTGGAAATACCTGCCATGCTTCGCTCAAAAGTCCCAGCACCATCCCAGGGCTGCATCACAAGTAAACATCCCTGTGCAATTCCTGGCCTCAAACATCCCTGAATGAGATAGGAGAGCTCATTATGAGAAGAAATAATGATAAATACTTTTTTTCACCCCCCTTTTTAATATCAAGGCACATATGCTGGAGATTTTCCATGAAAGGACTGATACAACAGTAGTCAAGGTGCTGGATGGTGCAGGGGTTGGAGAAAAGGGTCTAACAGGTAACAGGCTTTTATTCAGAGTGGCTGGATATGGTTTGAGAATTCAGTGAAAATTGCCATGAGACAGTGCACTCTCCTGACAGCAGGACCTTGTCTGCAGGATCAACCCGTCTTGGATCCCCCCACTGAAATATTGCACTAATGGAACAATTCTCACTGAGGCTCCACATCAGCTCACAAATGTGGAAGTGACAGGACTTGGACACCAAACCCCGTGGATCCAGGGCAGCTGCTTTCCTCAAACACCTGTGCTAAATCAGCACCTCGGCAGAGGAGCCACTTCCCACCATAAACCAGCCTGTTTGTCGCTGCACCAGAGATGTTTCACCCCCTGTGCCCTGGTTGTATCTCAATGGGAAAGTGATTCTCCAGATAAATGGCAGATTGGGAGGTTTAACCCCAATCCCTGTTTGTCTCTGACTGCTTGAATGTCTTGCAAAACAGAAACGTTGTAAACAAGCACAGGGGCTGGTTTGGAAACCACTGTGGCTGCCTCCAAGTGATGGTTACTCACAGAAGGTGTTTTCCTTTAGATGCATCTCCAAGCACAGGATCTACTTCAAGCACCTGCGGAGGTTGGGCTCTTGTGGACTTCCCAGTCATTTAAGCATCTCCATGTATCCAGGAAAGTAAACTGGATATTTAAAGGTTGTCAATTTATAATTTCTTTTTGATTTCCGAATTAAAAATAAAGGGAGGAGCAGTGGAATAGCCAGGGCTGGGCTTTGAAGAGGCAGCATCAAGCATTTAAATGAAATTGGTGTTAGAACCAGTGAAGCCAGTGATGGGAGTCAGAGAGGGCAGATGGGATCAGGGCTTTGGGGCAGGTCAGTGCAATTAGGAGTGTTTGCACCAAGCAGAGCAGGACTCCGTAGGAGGGAGGCCAGAGAGGTGCAGCAATACAGAGAGATAAGAGCCCAGAGCAGAGCTGGAGCTGTCTGGACAGGGAAGAGTAGGAGGCACCATAGAAATTTCCTGGGAGCTTATCACCGTGGGCCATCTTCTCCTCCTCTTTCACATCCGCAGCAGCCCTGGTGCCGCAGGACTGTCCGAGCAGCCGCCCAGCCCTCGCCCGTCCCCGCTGCCGTCAGGCTGCGAAACCCACCGGAGCAGGGGGTGGGGCTGTGGAAACACAGACTCCAGAGATCTGCAACATTGCTGAGGTTGACTCCAGTGCTAAATCCGTGAATCCACGAAGAGTCAGGCATTTGTGCCTCCATCCGTGCCGTTCCCGGTGGGAAAAGGCTGCTCGCTAAAAGCCGTCCCAAAGCGTCGCATCGCGTTCGGTCTCCAGGGGGGAAGGATGGGGCTGAAATAAAATCCAGCAGCGTGGCCCCATATGGGCAAAGCCTCACTGGTGGGGAGGGACACGTCGGGTTAGCAGGGGGCCCTTCCAGCAGCACTTTAACTCTGTTCTCCTAGAGCCAGAGCTGGCTTTTGATACCCTGGGGCCAGCTGCACAAGACAGACCCCCTTCAACTTATGCCCAGAGCCAGGAAGCCCAGGTAAGGAGCCAGGCAGAAATTAAATTAAAAGAGGTGGTCATTGCTGATGGTTATTCGGTTTTGGGAGGTGCTTGGTCGTGCAGGGCAAAGCTCTGTGTGGGTTTTACATTCAAATATTCACCTCACACCGCTCTCATATCATCGCTGTTGGCTGTTTTTTCCTCCAACTGCTATTAAAGTTGATATTTGATAGGCGAACAAAAGACAAATAGGAATCATAGGTTCAAAACCTCACCATCTAAGCATGATCTTTCTAGACCAGGAACTCTAAGCCCCTGATCTCTGTGATATATAGTTTGGGTACAATAATATCTGCTGCAGTTATTATTACCTATATTACAAAGATCTCAAAAAAATAAAAAAAAAAGAAAAAGAGAAAAAAAAAGTGAGATATTGTACACATGCTGGTTAGTTTCTCTGTTAGGGGGAGGGAAAAAAAAAAAGAATAAAAGTTTAATAAACGTGTGCTGTGTTGTGGATGACTTTGTGGCGACCTTTGTTGCAAATGGCCTATGCATGCGGAATAATGGTCTCCGTGCAGAGAGGGAAATGGCTTAGTGCTATCATCGTTGCCTCGGTAACCATCAGAGTCTCCATCTAGCAGAGAGAAATGAGTTATGAAAAGGCTTGAGTGAAGAAGGGATTAACACATGATCCCAGGGACAGCATGTCAATCAAAATCAGCGGAGAAATTACACTGCTCTATTTGAGAATGTCTCCGGAAACGCAGCCTCGGTGGGCATATGCATGTGGATGTGTGCAGGCATGGTGGGGAGACCTATGGCTCTCAGCCTCCTGTGGAATAGGTGTATATATTAGAAATACATATATATTTGTATATAAAACACAGGATTTCTGAGACCACGTGCACAAACACCAGCGCCCCTTGCGCACACATTCCCTGTACATTTGTGTCCAAACACACACAGGGGGCAGCTCTCTGTAGGGACACACGTTTGTGTGCCCACACATGCTGGTCTCCATGCTGCCCCAAGCAGCCAAGCCAATGAAATCCATAACAATTTATTATTTTATTTTTTTAATAGTCCAAAATGCATATTTGATCCTGAAATTTTCTCATCCTCTCTCCTGTCCTTACGAGGCTTCACTGAAATGTCCATCATGGCATCCCTCATTCCTGTAGGACAGCCCAGAGGCTGAACCCCCTGAAGTCTCTTTTGTTCCTCCAAATGGAGAGCAGAAGGAAAAGAGCTCCCCTTATAACACATTCAAAATGCAAAATCCAGAACAATATAGAGACTCCAGCTTTGGAATGAGGGTCCCAGTGGCTTCACCTGAATTTCTCCTGCCAGCATTGCACTCCTGAGCTCTGCACCTTGTAGGTCAAGGGCATGGGAACTAAACCCACGATTAACTCCCCCTGGTTTTAGCTGCTGCAAAGCCTGTGGTGGCTCCAAGTGCTGCCCAGCCGTGTGTGGCTGTGCACACATTTCCTGTGGCAATTGTTTGCCTTGGTTCAGCTGAGGAGCTTTACCTTACCTGGGACCAGAGTGAGCTTTCTGCTGATGTCAGGAGCAAAATGTGATTGCTGGGTAGGGAGGACTTTTGTGGCCTCAGAGCTGAGGAGTGTGGCTGGAAAAGGCCTTGAGTATTTGTTCTTTTCATTGGCCACTTCAGTAATAGAAAAGTTTTTCCTTCCAGGAAATTCTCTCTCTCTATATATTTATTTTATTTTATTTTTTAATAGATTATTATTGCAAGCAAAGTAGAATGTCACTTTGGTTTCTTCACTGCTTGCTGTGCCCTCATGCTGGGCAGTGCAGGAGCACTCAGGGAAGGGATTTGTTCCCTGAAAGCTTTGCTGGGCCACACAGCTCTTGAGAGCCCCAGGTTTTCCCTGTGCACATCACCCAGCATGTCCCACTTTCACCTGGTCCTTCATCCCTGCACAACTCATCCCACACCCACAGCTCATCCCACACTCTACAGCTACAGCCACAGTCACATTACATCCACCCCTTTATGTTCCATCCATGCATGGACTCTCCTCCTGCATCATCCTGCAGGAAGAGTATTTTCTTTCCCCATCACCACAGGAAAATACTTGTGTACACCCCTCTTTTTCTTAACACCCTGATGATATTGTCCTACCTGGGCATTGTCCTACCTGTCCATAGAAACCTGTCCATAGAGCCCAGGACCACAAACCCCACCCAGGCTCAGCCTTTCCCTCACTCACCCTTTGCACAACAGCACCTTCTTGGATGCACCTGTGGATTTTCCCCCAGCACAAACTCAGTGTGACCCCCCCCACAACCACACACTACAAAATCCCTCATGTTTCCCACCCCCTGTGGCTGCACCTCCTCATCTGGGGCGCCCCCACCCACACCCTGCAGCTCCCCACAGAAAACACCCAGGATCCTGCACAAGCCTAAATGTGGATGCCTTCAAAACTCACCCATCACCCAAATGCTCCCAAACACACACACACTCCCTCTGATGGACAGGGACACCCCATCACAGCCAGGGCCACCAAAAACCCTCCTGCCCAAGGTTTCCACACGATGAAACCCTTGACCCGGGATTTTTGGGGGCTCTCTAAGCCACCACCCTCTTCCTTCCCCCTCCTTGCTTTCACTTCTCTTGGGTTTATTTCCCCTCTGCTCCCATTCCTTCCCCCCTTCCCTTCCCTCCCCCCTGCCACGTCCCCAGCCTCCCACACAAGTTTAAAGCCATCAGCCCAGCCAACGGTTAACCAAATCGCCTTGACCTCTCTGCTATTTGATATTCGCCTCCTTGACACTCATTTAGGAGCGCGCAGCGGTAAAGCAGACATTGGACAAGTCCAGCCTGAAACCAAAGCCCTATGAAAGGAGGAGAGAGATCAGAAGAACCTGATAGCTAGGAACTTGTTCTCTCCAAAGGCTTTCTGGACATTTTAGCCTGGATCAGGGGTCCGTGGAGCGCCAGTTCGTCGCCAAGCAGGGTGTAAACGTTAAATGTTAGCTATTTGTTCCAGAGATTGGCATGAAGATCGAGCCTTTCTGCCTCCTCTCCCCCCGGCCCCCCTCCCGCAGTCTCTCCAGCCCGTCCAGAGTCTCACAGACACTCATTCATTAGCGGTTTAATAACCCTCCTGACGTGATAACATCCTTTACTCCCGGCTCTGCGAGCGGAGGTGACCTGGGGTGGGCTGCTCACTCGAGGTGCTCCGGGGGCCGGGGGTCGGGGGGTACCGGCTACTCCCGACCCAGTTGTTGGGTGAGGGAAAGCATCTTCCCCGCACCTTCCCCCATCACGTAAAAGAAAAAAAAAAAAAAGAGCCGAACTTTGGTGCTCGCGTCCCTAAAAGTCGGCAGGGAGCCCCGGGGTCCCCAAGCCCGGGGGGGGACACGCACACGCTGCCACCCCCACGCCGGCACCCCGCGTCCCCAGCCCGGCTCCGCCGCCGGAGCCCCCGGCGCCCTTCTCGGGTGATGCGGAGATGCTGGAGATGCTGGCGGTACCTCACCTGATCGAGCCCTATGTTATTTTAAATGGCTCTAATTTCACCATTTATCTCATTTGGCCCGTAACTGCGGATTCAGGCATCTGAAACAACCTTTCGAAACTCTGATTAGTTCAGCTTCGTTCAGTGCCTTTTCCTCCCTCTCCTTTCTCCCCATTTTTTTTCCCCTTCTCACTCCCTTTCTGCGCGACTTTCATGCGCTGCAGATAAGATATAAAATGCTCTATCGGGATCCTGTAATATTAAAGATCAAAAGTGGCATCAATTGAAGACCAAACGCGCGGAAAACAAAGGGGAAGGCTGGGAGATGTTCATCAGCTAATTACAACTGCAAATATTATGCAAATTTATCTTGGCACAGAAATGGAGAAAGCGAGTTTAAGTGTGGAGATAATGCTGGAATATTGAATGTTCAGCTAAGGGTGGGATGCGATCCAATAAATTCATCTGAGGGAGAACTGGTATTATATATATGTATATTCCTATCAAATCATCTACACTTCAGATTGGGGGGAGAGGGATATAAAAAATTGCGGTTATAATTGATACTTGAAATTCCTCGACAAATATTGCAGGGAATATAGGGAGGAGGAAGAGTAAGGAAGCCGAGATTAGCGTTTGGATGGGATTTGTGAAACATCGCATGTAAAATGATGAATCTATAGCGGGGAGGGGGCGGCGTGGGGTACCCCCCACTCCAGACCCCAGGTGGGAACCTTTCCCTTTAGGCAAAGGGGAAAACCAAGTTATTTTTCAACCTCATTTTAGAAGCGGCTCTCGCTTCCTGGAAAAAAGGACCGCGCTAGACCTGGTTAATGATTAAACACCGTCCCTGTGCCATGAGAGCCGGGAAGGGATGAGAAGGAGCAAGGGAAACTTAAACCAAGGCAGAACAGAGCTACCAGCACCTGTCCCCAGAAATTTTAGCATCAGGACAGGCTGCACACAAAGCAAAAAAAATCAAACAAAAAAGGAGAAACCAACCTAAACCAAAAAACAATCGAGACGCAGCAAACTGACCATGAAGAGGATTCTAGGCATAATTTTCTCAGAGCCGGGAATGCTCTAGCACGGGTCGGGAGCATCTCCCAGCCCCTCGCAGGGTTTTGAGGGGGTTAACCCAAACTCCCTTATCGGGTTTGACCCTTGCGGTGATTTTTGTTGAGATCAAGTTTTGGGCTGAGTTTTTACTGATGCGGGAATCTCTCCCTCCTCTCCCCCACCCCTCGGAATGGAGCAAAGGGGGTTTATTCGCCACAGAAAATGTTTGAAATGCAGCTTTTCCCTGCGCAGGTGTGGATGCAGAGCCCGGCTGCTGCTCCACTTCAAGCATTCAAACGAATACATTCAAATCCAGCAAAATATCAGCAGATCTTCCCCTCCTCAGGCACACGAATATCAATAATTTCAGGTGAATGTTTCCCCCCACCCCGCCCTCCATCCCCTATTTCATTTCTGCAGCCAGAAACACAGCGCAGCGTTCATTTGCATACAAAGCAACACGCGGAGTTTCTCCAGTTTATGAAAAATGTCTTAAAAAAAAAAATAGGAAGCAGAGAGGCAGAGACACAGGAAGAGAGAGGGGAGAGACTCCTCGCAGAAATCTTATCGATTTTTTGCTATGCATGTATTTATTTGGCAACGGNTCAGTGCCACAAGCCAGATGTCAGCATTCCACAGGGTAAAACAGAAAGGGGAGAACTTTCAAGTATTCCTCATACAAAGGATGATAGGATTTCAGAAAAAAAAAAAAAAAAGGAAAAAAGAGAGATGCAAATTGTATTTTATCTTAACTCGGCTCCGTGCTTTATTCAATGTTTATGATGCATTATCTTCCTCTTAAATGAAAAATAAATCGTATAAAATTAGGATCTCGGAGCCACCGAGAGGAGAAGCTCGGGTCGATTTTCTTAATTTCAGTCTGAAAGTGACACACTAATTAAAGCTCCTCATCATCCCCCTCCAACTTCTTTTTATTATTATTATCAGATTTACCTTATATTTTCCCAATTAAAAAAAGAAAAAAAAATCAGTTTCGCTGCCCCCAGGATGAAACTAAACTAAAATAAGGACCCACGAATTTTTTTCCCCCAACGTTGCCCATCGCTTTCCGCCATCAGATTCATTGTGATGTATTAGATGCAATAAATTATCCCATGTAACAAAACATTGGGAGCTGAAAGGGTGATAATCTGGAAAGCAGAGATAAGGATTCATTATTCCGAATCATTATGAATCCAACGTTGCCTCTGACTTCTTTCTTAATCAGCTCCTCTGATCCTGGATATGTGAGCAGCACAGATAAGGAAAGAGTCATTTATAATTCTGTACCTCGTCTAATATTTAAAAAAAAGTCAGAGGCAAGAAAACGCTATAAAACACAAGCAAGAGGCGGGCTCCGAATGAAATATCACTTCGATGTTGTTAGAGCCGCAGTAAGATTTAATTAAAATTCTCTTCTTCCACGTGCTTTATATATTTTTATAAATATATTTTGCACCTTGCTTGTAACGGATAGGAATTTACGATTGCTGCTATTTGTCGGGGACTGCCTTTGACTTCATTCCCAAGTCCCTGATTTGGGTGAATGGAAAATGTGGACGAAGGGGGAAAGGAAGGGGGGGCGATTATTTTAATTTCCGAGGGTCCCCCCCAGCCTCTCTTTCCCTCCCCAGCGCTCCCACAAAGTCATTCGGTCGATCCTACCAATGTAGGCGGCCGCATTTAATGGAAATCGTTTTAAAGCGAATATACTCCGCGCACACAAAGCGCAGGATCAATGCCAAAGCGCCTGATTTGGGGAGATCAAGACGGAGGGTGCTTTCTTCCCCTCCTTGAAAACCTAGATCGCAACAGTGATACTAAAAAATAACCTCTCTGAGACTGTGTTTCCACAGCCGGCGAAGGGGGAATTATTGATTATTGGCAACTTTTCCCCGGGGTGGGGGCATAGAGGGTGGGTTTTCTTTCCAGAGCACGAGAGGCAGTTTAATTATAGCAAATAAAACATCCTCAACCTCCCCTCTGCAGCCGGCAGAGCGGTTATCCCTAACAATAACGTATGGATTTTATTTAGGGAGGGCTCGACTGCAAATCTTGGTTCAGGCGGAGCCGAAATCGATTGTGTGTGTGTAGGTATTTATTTCGGTCTATACCCTTCTAAATGTGTGCCAGGAGGAGAGCAAGAGGTGGGATCAAGCACATGCAGTGAGAGAATCACAGGCTCTCCTAGCAAGTTGGAAAACACAAGGAAAAAAATTATTCCAGATATGTATATATGCAAAAAATAGATATATCCGCACACCATATAAATAGTCCATAGATATATTCCATGTATAAATACACACACACACACCCACACACACACACCGAAAAATATATGTGCGTATGCATTTTTTTTTTAGTGTATTTATTTATTTAAATGACCTCCGGGTATCCGGCTATTGCTTTGAATGTATATTCGGACCTCAACTGCAGGAATCGAGGAGGGTCTGTGATATTTATGATAAACCCCGGGTGCCATTTAAAGCCTCATTAGTTATGTTTAACCTTTGAATCACCGGCCAGCGTGGCTGGAAATGAACTTCGCGGTGCGGGGTGGATGCGGGAGGGGGAGATGAGTGTGGATGCGCCTGCGCCTGTGCCCAAATTCCCTCTCTCCCCTCCCGCCCCCCATCGAGCCCCCGCCGGAGGAACAGAGACAATAGTGCGGGGACTCCATCTCCGCGGTCTTCCCAAGCGGTTTTTGCCATGAGGATCCTTGATTTTTCGTTTCCCCACCTCGCCCCCCCAGTTCCACTGCTCAGACCACCCGAATCCAGCTCCCTTCTCCTGCTTTTTTTTTTTTTTCATTTTTCTGGGCAGTTTTGGAGGGATCCGGCATCATCTTCCAGGTTGATCTCCTCTCCCTCCCGCAACACTGTTTTGGGGAGCAGAAGATTCCGCGGGGATTTTCCCAGCCCTGTGACGAGGAACACACCCCTCGAGTGATTTCAGCTGAATTCTCTTTTATTTTTTTCTTATCCCATACCCCGCAAGGATTTATCCACGTCTCGATCACACGGCAGGGTCCAAACCACACAAGCCTCATGGCTCTAAAATCCTCTTTTTCGAAGCCTTTCCTAAGCAAAAGGCACATTTCTTGTCGATAGTAGATAGGCTTAACCCTCCTCCCCTCGCCGTTGGGATGCCCGAGCTGTTTCCATCGATGTTTGGCGCTGGGAAGGTTCCCTTCGTGGCTCTAATGAGCTTTAAGTTATTACCTTAATTGAATGTGTTTTCTAAAGATAGAATTGGGAGGCGATCGCGTTACCTTTCACCTCACAGAGAGTCACTCTAGAAGCAGCGATAGCGAACTCCCAACGTCAGCAGAAAAACCCAACAATATCCCTCCAGGACCAGGAGGGTGTGTATATACATATATATTTATTTTTTCCCCCGAAGTGACCAATTTTCGCCCCACTTTCCGGGGCGCCGGGGCTCAGCGCTGCCGGGATGTGCCCTCGGGGTTTCCGCCGGGTACCGCGGCTCTGCATCCCCCCAGCACCCGGGGGGCTCCCACTCGCGGGGCCTGGGACCTGCCGCACGCCCCTGCCTTAGCCCTGGGAATAAAGCTTGATCCCTGATTTATTCCCGAGGAGGCATCTTCACACCAAGAGTGGATTTGGAGCGTGGGATGTGTTTTTCCCCCTCCCCACTTCTCCCACTCAGATGTGGCTGCCCTTTCTGGTAGATGAGAGTGGCTATTCCCGGATATGTTTTCCGTGGATGAACCCCCTCCCACCTTCCCTGCATGTCTTGTCTGGTTCTGGTGGCAGGACGCCCACCCCCCGCTCCGAAATGAGAGCCCAGCCTTAGCGAATAAAAACATCATCACCAAAACCTGGGGAAGTTTTCTTATAAGCAAATCTCCCCTTGAATCGAGGCTAGCGGGGGAGATCACTGAGGCTGCAGCATTAGGATTGGGGGAATGACATGAGTGGGGGTTTAAATGTGGAAAATCAACTACTCCTTTCCCAGTCGGTTCCTCCATCTCCGCTGGAAGATCTGGGGCATCCCCCGGAGCCTGCGGCGTGGCCACAGCCCGGCTTCCTGGCTTCTGCTACCCCTGCAGCACTTTGGGGAGGGATGTTTGTCTTCCCTCCACCCCCAGCCCTCGAAATCCCCCAGGTGTTCCCGGGGAAAGGAGTCCGAGGAGCGGCCAGGGGACAGCAGATCCCCCCGGCCGGTCCCTTTCGCTCCGCAGCGGCCCCGGATTCAAGCCCGCGCGGGTCTGAGGGGACAGAGAAGGGGACACACAGGACCCCCAGGGCCGAGGCCGACCCCTGCCATCGGTGTCTCCCTGTAGAGGTGCTGCTCCCCTGCCCATGGCCGAGAGCCTTCCTCGTCCCGAGGAGGAGTGGGAGACGGAGGAACAATCTTCGTCCTTCCCCGTTTTCGGAGAGCCCGGGGATGCGTGTCCATTTTTTTTCTGTCTGTATAGTGGAGTCTTACACAGATACATATTCAAATTAAAAATAAAAATGAAATAAAAAAAAAGACAAGAGAATTGGGTCATTAAAAATCACCCCTGGAGGAGAAGGGGCTACAGAGGAGAAGAACCAGCCCCTTGTCGCTAATGTCACCACTTTTCCTCGAAAGCTTTCGATGCAGCAAAGCGAGCCCCGGCGTTATTTGTATGATCATACGCTTAATTACATTTTCCCCCTCTCTCTTCCCGGCGTTCCCGGCTCCCGGCACTGACAGCTGCTCTCGGGACGGGTTACATCACGCTCACACCGCTGTACCTGGCGCGTCCCCCTGGCCCTGCCCCTGTCCCCCCCACCTCCACCTCCCCGCCCCATCGATGGGTGTGTAAAGAAATGGCCCATCATATTCCTCTCACTCCTGCTCTGCCCTTTCCCAACCCGGAAGAGCTCTGATCTTCAGCCCAGCCCGGAGGAGGAGGAGGGCAAGGGTGGGCGTTCGGAGGATGCGGCTCCCCCAGGTTTTCCCCCTCGGTGAGAGCTTGCGACATGCCAGCAGCGGCTCCGCTCCTCCCGCACTCCTGCTCTGAGCGCTCCAGCGGAACCGGACAAAATCAAAAGCATTTGCCCAGGTCAGTGAACACCGATTTGTCTGTCCGTGTGTCCCCCCATCTCACCCTCCTCCTTTTTTTAGCGTTGGTTTTGGTTTTTTTTTCCTTTTTTTTTTTTTTTTTTTAAAAAAAAATTCATCCTGCTTTTACTCCTTCTCCACGTGGAGGGCATTAGGATAGGGAGCTCGGCTCAAAGGATTTGAAACTCAGCCTCGTTCCCCTTTCATTGCCTGGGGTGAGCGGAGGGGAGAGTCGAGTTTTCTCGGTGACCTTGGGGAAAGGCCCCCTGATCCGTAAGGGAGCGATTTTGGGGAAGCTGGGGAGAATAAGATGTTTTACCCGTGGGTGTTGGGGGCAAAGGAGTGAGACTGGGGTGACGGGGCTGGGAGATGGGACAAGGCATTAACATAGCTGGGATGAGAAATATTAATCTCAGGATGTGAATGGATTTATATCTGGCGGATATGCGGGGCCATTATGTGCCTAGCTTCTTACCTATATGTATATAAATATATAAATATATATATATATATTTGTGTATATTTATATTGTATATCCGGACCCACATACTCTGTGTATCACGCTGTATACAGCGATATTCATGCGGGCAGGAATGTGCCGATGGCCGCGGTTCTGTGCTCTTCCCACGAATTATTCCGATTCGATTTGATTCTGCTAGGTTGGTATGTGCTGTATAATATAAAATATACTTGTATATGTAGCACTCTATCTCTTCAGGTTAAAAATGTCTATATATAATACGTAGCAAGAATACTGTGCTTCTAATAGAATCTACTTAGGGAGATTTTCCGCAGATATTTCTCCTTTTTATACCTTAGAAACGCAAAGCAGAGCTATCCTAGAGGTGTGTGGTTAAGGCAGGCTGGGATGAGGAGGGAGATGGCTCCGCTCCGGGGCCGGACCCGCACCTTCCCGGCTGCTCCTGGTCCCGCTGAGGGGATCTGCGGGCCGGGCCGGGCCGGGCCGGGCCATCGTGGGCTCCGGCAGCACTGGGGGCCGAAGGGCGAGTGGAGAGTTTCCTCTCTCTCCCGGCATCCCTGCATTAAGCCTCTCTCCTCGTTCCCCGCCTTGTAGAAGAATTTTTCACCCGCCAAACCGTGCGGAAGATATTTTGGGAGGGAGAAAGACTTGTGCTGTCAAAAAAATCCACACTATCTGTCATCGAGCGTTTTGAAAACGGGAGAAAAATCTGTCTGTCTGTCTATCTATCTATCTATCTATCTATCTATCTATCTATCTATCTATCTATCTATCTATCTATCTATCTATCCATCCATCCATCCATCCACCCACCCACCCATCCAGCTCCTCTTACCTTCACGTGTCCGTACACAGGCAGCGGGCTCCGGGTGACGGATTTTAATGAAACCGGATAATTAATAACCACCGGCCCTGCTTGTTTTCTCCATTATTTATGGGCCGCAGGTGCGGAGCCGGGGAGCCGGGACCTGTCGGTGCCGCGGGCAGGGGCTGCTGCTCTGACGAGGCGGACCCCGGTCCCACCTCCCCGGCTGCAGAGGGATGAGTCCCCGGACAGACAGGGGGACAGAGAGGGTCCCGGCAACCTGGGGGCCCCGGGGAAGGAGAAATAGGCTCTCGGAAAGGAAGGAGGGGAAGAAGGAAGGTCTACCCCCACCCCGACGCGGCATTTTGCTCCCGGCTGAGGCGAAGCTCTTCCTTCTCCCGAGGATGTGAATTTTTTTTTTTTTTTTTTTTACAGAGCCAAGGGGAGCGTTTTAATTTCAAGGGGGAAATAAGACGAGAAGGTTTTTCCCGGCAGGGGCAGGTAGGGAGTGGGATGCGGAGGAGGGAGAGCACCCGGCTGGGGGCTGCTGTCACCCCCGGGATGCGGATGGCATCGCCTTTTGCTTGGACAGGGGCGGGACAGCATCTCGGGATGCCTGCATCTGCTCCTCAGAGGAATTTGGGGTTCGGTAGCCCTCTCTTTAGGGCGAAATGAAATCGTGCGCATTCTGACACCCTCGGTACTGTTTGAATTTTGGAGCCTCTGACAGTAAACGCCAGCCCCACTTTTACGGGGTGGGTTGTGACCGTGTCGCGCAGGGTTACAGCCGCTGGCTCCGTGGGCACGGGGGGTTTGTTGGGGGGTACAGGGGGTGCAAGGACGGCTTTACACTGACAGCAACCGGGCACCTTCCAGAGTAAATCGCTCCGGTTTTAATCCGGGGAGGTCAGGATATGCCTCTGCGTCTCACCAAGGAGCTGGTGTTAATTTTGCCGCCTCCTTTCATGCCAGCCGCCAGGAGATTTGTGGGGCTTTTTCTTTATCAGAATCCCGGGGTAATTGCTGCTTTCGGGGGTGAAAAAAGAAAAAAAAAAAGGGAAAAAAAAAGAAGACAAAAAGAATCTTAAACACGTCGGCAGCTTCACTTTCTCCGTGGGGTGCGAGGAAAACAGCTCTTGCTGGGTTTAAAGCCCGCAAGATGCTTCAATCCGCCTTCAAACCTATCGCTTAGGACGGTCCTGGGAGATAAAGTAAAATCGAGAAACCCGAAACAAACCAGCTTCCCCAACTCGCGACTCCTTCCTTTTTTTTTTTTTTTTTTTTTAAATTTTTTCCCCCCTCTATTGAGTATTTCTTTAACCTCGCCGTAATCTGAAGTGGCTGTTCGTGCGTTTTTCTGGCTTTTTCTTCTCTTGTTTTCTCGTTTGTGGGGTCGAAGCCTTTCGGGAGCGCTGCCCAGCTCCCCTCGGTGATAGCGGTGCCCGGTGCCGGGAGCCCGGGACTCGCTGCAGGCTCGGGAGCCTCTCCCGCAGCCTGGAGAGGAGCGAAAAGGGGAGAATGGGGTAAAATGGGGAAGTGGAATAAAACACAGAAGGAGAACCCCTTGCCAAAGTGCACTTTTGCTGTCTGAGAAAGGAAAAGGTGTGGGGGAAGGGAGAATAGGGACTTACCGGGCTGAGCGTGAAGCGGGGCTGTCTGCGGAGGTCGGGGAGGAAGGAGGGGAGGGAGTTGGGTCCTGCCTGGGTCCTGCCGCCCGCAGCAGGACGGGGCTCGGGCGCCAGGGGTGACACGAGTCCCCCTCCCCTTCTCCCCTTTGCCCGGCTCCTCTCCGCGCCTCTGCCGCGCAGTTTGGGGAATGTGTCGGGGGGAGAGGTCGCCCCTGGGACTTGCGGAGCCGGTTTTTGATCTTTCTCAGACCTTTTTTTAAAATTTTTTTTTTTTAACTCCTGCAATGTCCCGGGGCAGTCGCCCTTCTCTTAGCTTCAAAGAAGGGCAGGGAGGAGGGAAAGAAAAGTCCCAGTTTCTCTCCTCCCAATTTTAATTCTTCGAATTTCTCTTCTACGGCAGAACAGAGGTTTCCCCCCTATCTTCCCACCCCTCCATCAAATAGCATCATTTGTGCTGTAAAAAAAAAAAAAAAAAAAAAAAAAGTGTGTGCGTCTGTGGCGGGTGGTGGTGCACGAAGGGAGAAAAAATTGGGCCGGTGTAATCAGACGATGATTTGTTCTCTCTTTGAATTTGCATGGCTCGGCACTTCTTTGTGTGCGTGTTTATGTTTCCTCCCCATCTTCACGAAAGGGAGATAACTGAATTATTAGAAAAGAACGGAAATATGTACGTATATTAAAAGAAAAAAAAAAAGCGAGAGAGATAAAAAAGAGAAAAACCACCCATGTGGCTGGTTTTGAAGCGGAAGGGAAGGCTCATGTGGGTTGGGAAAGGGGAGAGGCAGAAATACCAGTCTCTCTCTTTTATTATTATTATTGTTATTACTATATTATTATTATTTATTAATTTACCAGCTCCTAGCTGAAGGGATGCTGATTACCGCTTAAATGATAAAGGGGGGGAAGGGGTTGGCCTTAGGGAAGTGGATCGTAATTCCTGCTTAATTCACGAAGGGAGAAAAAAAAAAGAGGAAAACAAAATATTCCCACTTCTCTGGGCCTTTGTTTTAATATTCCTACTTCTCTGCGCCGAGATTATGTCAGCAGCCTGACCAGGGCCCAGTACCCTCCCGGTGGGGCCGTCCCGGGGACTGGAAGGTTCCGTGCCCCGGGAGGGGCTGCCCCAGCAGGGGAGGTGAAAATGGACTCACATCCCCTGGTCTCTCTCCCTCGGCAAGAGACCAAGTCGCTGTACATAGGCAAAAAAAACCCCAAACCAACAAAAAATTAATAATAATCTTCGGAGCTCTGCCCTGGGCCGTGTCCTCTCCATAACCCTCCGATTCTTCGCTCCCGGCTGTTTGTACAGCTTTACCTGTACTATTCTGGTACCCTGGAAAAAAAAAAAAAAAAAAAAAAAGCCCAGCCCGACAAACGTAACTTAATCCCCTTTCAGTCAATTGTCGTTTATAAGGGGGCTAAAGGAGCGGGGGGAGAAGGGGGAGGCTGCCTGTCCCCGCCCCGAGGTGCCAGTGGCGGCGGTGGGCACCAACGAGGACGGAGAAGCGGCTGGCCCCGGGTCGCGGCTCCAGAACAACCTTGCCTGTACCTACTTTAACAGGAAGACCCGAGGGNAAAAAAAAAAAAAAAAAAAAAAAGGGGTGAGGGAAGGCAGTTTTAGTGCCCTTTGACTGGTCATTTTTATGGGGGCAGTAGGCTGGGGGGCCTCGCCATCCCATCCAGTTTGGGGTTCTGTAGTTGATTTTATCTGCTGGTCTTTTTTATTTTTAAATTTTTTTGGTAATTTCCCACTTTTTGCGTCTCTTAAGTGACAATAAAGTGTCCAAAGCGTTTCCCCGTGACATTTTAGAGGCAGTTATCCCCATTGCGCCCATCCCTCCCCTAGCTAGGAGAGACGCTGGAGCCCCNCTTCTCCGGCTGGGAGGGGGATAGGAAGAGCGAGTCTATCGAGGATGGGTTGAAAATAAATGGACAGTGTAAGCAAACTAGATTTGAAGGCAGGTGTCCTCCTCCCGCCACCGGGGCTGTGGCTCCGAGGGACAGGCACGGAACAGGGTCCCGCCATGCCACCCCTGTCGGGGCAGGATGGAACCCTCAGGGCTGTTCCCATTTCTTTTCTCCCCTGCCACTGATGGGACTTGGTGTAGTTGTTGATTTATTATTTTATTTTATTTATTTTTATTATTTTAAAACTTTATTATAATTATAAATTTTTATAATACTCAGATATTATTTAATATATAATTAAATACTTTAATTATTATTTTATTTTACGTTAATAATTCGCTGCCCTCCAAGCAGCTAAAGGAAAGCAGTTTCCTCAGTACCTTCGGACAAGGCTAAAGGCACGTTTTAAAATGGTTTAGCAATTTTGTGACCTTTGGATGGAAATTCCCCTCCTGTGATCCCACGGCTGTAGGTCTCAGGGTTGTAAATGCCGGAGGGAGCGGGGGTAGGAATCTCAGCTCACCTGCCCGAAGGTCTCAGCTCGCATTAAGGGCCGCCTCACCTCGCAATGTTAAAAGACACAAAGTGACTTTTCCCAAGTGTCGGAAAACCCTCTGGCCCGCAGGATGTGCTTGGTGTGTGAGGAAATTTGGGGAGCGGGGATGAAAAGGCAAATCCCGGGGAGACACTTCTCGCTTACGTCCATAACATACTTCAAGTTTCGGAAAGGGATGCGGGAAAAAGGAAAGTTTGTGCTCCTGAACATTGCTCCCCTCTTCACTGTCCTCCTCCTCTCAAAGGAATCCCCACTCCCCGAGGAGGAGGGGTGGGCAGGAGACCACCCTGGAGCAGGGGCGCTCCGGTCCCCACACACTGGGGGCGGCCGCGGGGCCTCCCGGTGCGGAGAGAACCGGAGGGGCATCCCGGAAAGTGCATCAGGACAGATCGCTCCGTTATCCCCTCCCTTTGCTCCTTCTAGGGCACCCCAATTCCTGGAGTATGGAAAGGAGTGAACACCTCGCAAAATAAAACCCCTGCAGGCAAAGCGACTCCTCTGAGGGGAGAGAGGAAACACGAGCTTTCTCGGAGCTCGGGGAGGGCCATGAGCATCCCCCTCCTGTCTCCCCCTTCCCCTAATGGGCTGCAGGGAGCGGCTCCCACTGCCCTCGGGCTCGATGCTCGGCCCGGGCGGCGTCGGCAAGGCTGGACAGGTCGGGGGAGCACCGAGCGCTGTCCCCTGGACAGTTCTGGGTGGGAACGACCTGCCACCCCCTTTCCGGTTCGTTTCCCTTCCCGTCTTCTCCACCCTCCTCGGCGCTCCCCACCAGGCACGTTTCCGCGGTTCTTCCCTGGTTGGGCCGCACCGACCGTGACGCGCGGCTGCTTCACGGCTCTTATACCTGTCCTGGTAGGCTTCCTTTTGAAATATATATATATATATGTATACATACACATGTGCATGCCCACGGAGCATCTTTCACGCGTGAAATCTCTGTCCCCACGCCCAACGGCGATGGGCTGCACCGGGGGCTGAAACCTGGGCTTAAAACGGGCTTAAATCCTCGAGGATCCGAAGCATCCATCCATCCATCTGTCCGTCTGTCCGACGGGAGGCTTGGCTCCGCCGGCCGTCGAGGAGCGGAGCCAGCTCTCGGCCCCGCTGACCGGAGGCGGCCCCGGCGGAGCACCGGCCCCGGAGCTTCTGAGCCTCGGGTTTTAACGAGACTCCTCCCGGTACTCCGGAGAGCCGCTTCCTCCCGCACCGGGGCTGATGTGCTCTGGCCGGCGTGCGGAGACAGCGTGCAGGGCACCCAGTGAGTGACTCGTTCTAGTGCTTTCAAAAAAAATTAATATTATCCTTTTTTATCTTCCCCCATTTTCTTTTCTTTACTTCTTTTCTCTTTTTCTTTTCTTTTCTTTTCTTTTCTTTTCTTTTCTTTTCTTTTCTTTTCTTTTCTTTTCTTTTCTTTTCTTTTCTTTTCTTTTCTTTTCTTTTCTTTTCTTTTCTTTTCTTTTCTTTTCTTTTCTTTTCTTTTCTTTTCTTGTCTTTCCTTCCTTTCCCAGACTTTTTTCTCTCTCTCTCTCTCTGTCCC